>VZTT01021706.1:0-10994 GCA_013400855.1 Buphagus erythrorhynchus
CTGCTTCTGCTTCTGCTGCTGCAGCTGCTCCTGTAGTTCCAAGATATTTTTCTTAAGTCCATTACTCAGCTGAGAGGTCCATGGAAATTTAAAACAACCAGATTTAAAAGAAATAGATTAGGGATTTTTCTTGTCAAAGTATTAACTGTAAAAGAGCAAATGGTATCATTTCATATGGGGAGGTGGGAAGCTATAACCATTTAATGTTCAGGCAGCTGAAAGCAGATGCATATTTTTAAGCTGGTTCTCAGTTTTCTATCAACATAGGCATTGCCATATCTCAAGTGGAAACACCAGGAATGTTCCCCCAGGGGCAAACCTCACCACTGCCGGTGATTTTGGACTCCTTTGTGGCAGAACTGTACTGCAGAGCTGCTCTGTGCTGTGCTGCAGTGCATAGCTCTGAAACGCTTCTGTCTCCACATTAAAAAAAAAAAAAAAAAAAAAAAAAAAAAAAAAGTTACATTATTGTGTTTCTTTCAACTACTATATAACAGAACACCAAACAACACTCATTTCCACACAATGTCCTGAAACCTTTCACCAAAGCAGATCAAGTGCTCTGGTTCTTAGTGCCCCGTATCTCACACCACTGAGGCCATTATGGATTTAATATTATCACCTTATATATTGCAGCTTTTACAGTAGGTAAAATAGGCTGAGATAATAGAAGGCCTTGAGAGTCTGGACCTTAACTTTCTATACATATTTCCTTTTGGGTTTCTATTGCTGGTAATTCATATAATATAGTAAGCAATGTATGCAGTTAATTAGATTGAAAGAATTTTACTTCAGCATAGAAAATATTCAGCCTTATTTTAAGCGTTAGTGTGGACCTATGAACCAACTTGTTTGCTTAGCACTCTGCAGAGCAACAGGTTTTTCATATAAGCTTGTTAGTTGACTTTTCTCCTATGCCTGGGCTGCTGCAAATGTTTGTCAGAATGCGAATAAGTTAATTTCTAGTGTAAGCTTTGCTTCATCAGAATGAGTGACATGACACAAGTTAGGCATTTCCTCCTGGCACTGGGTGGCTAAAATAAGGTAAATTCTCAAGTGCTGTATGGCCTTTCTCAGAAGAAGAAAGAAATGGCATTTCAGTTCAGCTTGGTGTTTCATCAGTTTGAACATGCTGCAGTATCTCTGAGATGAGCAGAGGCATACTCCAGCATTCTGCAATCACGCTGGTTGAATGCTAGACTTACAGAAAGAAATCCACTCACCACTGGGTTCTCTACACACTGTTCTCTGTACATTTGCTTCTATAATCACCATGGTAAATGAGTTTGATGGGAAATTTGCAGAATAAATTTTAAGTGTGCATCACTGAATATGTAAAGAAAAATTCAAAAACAGAAATACAAGCTTTAACACCAGAAAGCTGACTGGTTTCGAAGCATTTAGTTTTATACTTTGTTACCTTGACTTATCACAGTTTTAATATATGCTTCTCTGGCACAGAGGCAAGTGTCATAGGAAGAGGAAAAAAGGGAGTCTACTGTTCGGACACTATTCTAAACCTCAGTGAATATGAGTTAGCCACTTGTTTTGTCTGCAGCAAATACATAGCCTCTCTGTGCATTCATGTTCTATCTGTAAACTGTGAATAATAGACTTTGCCCTTGTCTTAGAGAGGTGTTAGGGATGCATGCAAGATTGAGCTGTACTTGAATGCCATGGTTTACCAGGGCAAGAAATATCTAAACACATATTTAAAATAGAATTCAGGATTCTAAAACCAGAGAAGCTTCAAATGTCTATGTTTTAATGTCATTGAAATGCTTAAGCTGTGATTTTCAGATCTTTCTGAAGTCCTTAAAATTCACACACTGACTATAGCAAGACTTGGAGCACTGTGCAAATCTGATTTGAGAAGTAGAAATATGTGAGACAACTACTGAAAACTGGAATCCAGCTCCCTCTCCTTGGGAGGAAAACATAAACTGTGTCCTGGAGAGACTAGGAGTGATTGGTTTTCTGATCCTTACTTGAGCAGAGACCACATCACATCTTCCAACTTGGATGTCATGTGTGCTACAGACAAATACTGGCAAATTTTTCTGCCATGACACACTGCTCTTAACATCTGCCTGAGCCTGAGGCTGAATCACCACAGCATCCATCTTCTGCCCTACCAGCAATGGAGCTGAGTGGTGCCCATTCAATGCTGTAGGAAGATGCCTTCAGCAGGCACACAAGTGGTTAAAAGAGGAGGTCTGAAGCCATCTTCTCTCTCAGCTTGTTCCTGTACAGAGCATTTCAGTGTTTGCATCTGCTTGTTTCCTGAAGGGGATTGGTGGGTTAAATTCTGGGTGAAAAAGGAAGCATTTTTGTGGCTTTAAAAAACACGCTGGCTGCAAGTTGCTCAGAAGTTGGGAATGTACATAGTCGCAGACTCAGTGGCCTGGGGACAGGTGAGCTGACTTAATTTATCTTATTTTAGATAAATAACATGTGTGGCCCCTCTATTACTGTAGAGAACCCCAGAAGATAGTGATCTAAACACAGACAAGCATTTACAAAACCTAAGTATTTTTTGTCCCTTATCTAGCAATCACAAAGCTGGGAAGTGGAGTGTTGAGCATTGATTGGTGCATCTAGGATATGAATGCACATATGATGCAGTGAACATGTGTTATCTATACATCAGGTGAATTAAGTGCAATCATTGAGGGGCAGCAGCATTGAGAAGAAATTGTCAACTAGAGGAACAACCAGCACAGGAGTAGAAGGAGGTTTCCAGGTTCAAGAGATTTCCAGCCTATGTATTCAAGTGGGGAGCTACTATACCGATTCCTTAGCAGATAAAAACAACAGCAATGGCCCTTTATTTACTTTATTTTTATTTACTTTATTTGCCCAGCTCAGAGAACCAGTAACTCAATTAAACTATCACTGACATTCAATTAGCCATACCAAAGATACCTCCTGTCAAGCAAGACCATTCTTGCTTTTTCTGTGAGATGATGAATTTATTGAACTGAATCTAACATTACTAAGATGTCATTGAGGGGTTGACCTACTATGGCAGGACAGTAGCGTTTAAAAATAGCCCCTTCCTGTATCAGTGTGGTCTGCCTTACATGGATTAAGGACTGGCTTTTTGACAGGTCTTAAAAAGTTGCCATTTGTGAGGGAGACTGCTGTTCCTTGAGAGCAAAGGCAGGGAGAACTTACAGGAAGCAGCTTTTCTAGATTTGAAGGTGTTCTCTAGTTGTAATTTAATGTAAATGGAAATTGCTGGCTTGCAGGTCACATAACGAGTGGTGGAGGAGTTGGATACACTACATAAAAAGAGAAAGTTGGATTATTTGTAAACTGGATCTTGCATTTAAAGAAGTACTTCATACCTGTGTACAGCTGGCATTAAGAAAGGCCAGTAAGGGTTTGTGACTAGTACATCATATCCAGGATAATTTTACTGTAACACTGCTCCACAATTTTTGTGAGTCCTTCCAGAGATCATTGTCATGAAAATTACAATGTGAAAAATTAGGTGTTGAGAATCACCTAGAAAAATGTGGCAAATTGATTTAATCAAAGTTTACTGTTGCTGTGATAGCTTAATATACTAGTTTCCAATGCCTTCATTTATGAAGTAGTGCTTTTGTCCTCTAAGTTAAGCATGGGATCAAATCCATCTTAATCCAGTTGTCTTCAGACCTAAAGACTGCAGGGAAAAATAAAAATGCAGCAAGATATGGAAAAAACAAGCCAGCAGTGACTTTTCTGCTTGGGAAATAGGTGAGTGAGAAGAATCTGCAGAAGGAATGAGTGTCTTGGAGAGAGAGGATAGGTAAATACTATTTACATGTTTTGGCACAAAGATTAGTAGGTATCTAAGGAAGGTAACAGTTGTGGAACAAAACAAACACAAAAAAATGTTCTCCTTATAATGAGTTGTTAAGATGTTGAGCCTCATTCTCCAGGACGTGCTGGATGCTGAAGAGTGCACTTGGGCTTGAGAACAAATCAGGCATGCTCATGGAAGTGGAATCCATAAAGGACTTTCTCATTAGAAGCAATTTTTGAGTTGCAGATTAATAGAGGCTGGCAGAGAAGTTTTTTATCTGGTTGCCATGCTCCTAGTTCTGCTTTAAGCACTGTGAGGCATGGGCTAGATGTCCTGATGAAGTGCAGCAATCCTGTGTATTCAAACAAATCAAATTCCTGGAGTAGCCAAATCTGGAAGTTTTGACAATAAAGAAAGCCCCTGTTGCAATACTTATTTGAATTCAAACTCATTTGAACATTACATAGTTTAATCTAATTTTCCCATTTCCCCCTCATTATCTTACTTGCTCTTATCATATTTATCATATCATATTTATCATAGTTTACTTATCATATTTACAGCTCTGATTAATTGCAACCACTCCTCTGCCCTATCATTCCTCAATGGTCCCAACATCCAATTACCTGAAACAAAAAATCCTTCTGTAGCTGTAGCTCTCTTCCTTTTACGTTCTGAGCTAAAAGACTTGAAGGTTAGTGAGACCTTATCATAATTCCAGAGTACTCTGGTGAGGAAGACCTGGTAGAGTTGAGTCTGCATCCTGCTGCAAATATTTCCAGGGATGGATTCAGCAGGAGTAAACTAGGGGTAAGCACAAACTAAATCTAAATTAGATCTGTAGTGTGAGCGTGACACGAATCTGTGATACTCCTGTGAACCTCAGTGCAAATCAGCCAGAGGAGAGAAATTATTTTTGCATTGCTGTAAAGGATGAAGAGAGGTTTCCCTGCACACAGATCTGCAGCCCTACCCTGGGACTGCAGCAATACCATGAGTCAGCTTCATGGCAGACCTTACACAGGAATACACACAAGCAAGAATTGTATCTTGCCTTTACTTCTGGAGCGTATAAAGCACTGAGAGGTCACACACAATGTACAAAATGTTACGGCCTTTGCCTATACTAAGCCAAAAGTCAAACAAAAATGCCTAAAATATCTGAAAACTAAAATTACCTTCTAAACTTTTGTCTGTATTTTTGCTTTAGGAATGTTTAGATGAGAACAAGAGATGCAGAAATATTAATTAAAAATACTTCTGTCAAAGTATTTGTGAAAACTAGGTAAAAAACAAGAGAAACAGAAACTAATTTGCTCTTGAGAAATTTCTAGACAGTTTCCAGACTAACTCAAACTCAACTGTTTAAATTTAGAATTGTTTCCACAGCACATTCCTAGCCCTTAACACATCACCAACATTTCTTGAGTGCAGACAAGAAGGCTGAGATACAGGATTTTACTTTGTGCCTTTCAAATTATATTTTGAAAAAGAAGTTGAAAATGGGTGAAAAGGTTTTGTGATTTTTGTTGTTGTTGTTTGTAAGTCTCTGGTTAAATGAAAAAGTTGTGAAAGATCTACATTTTCGGAAGCTATTGAACAGCTCTAGCCTGGAGGGTAACTTTAAGGACAGATTTCCCATACTGTGGTATTAGTGGGGTTGCTGTTCCTCTGAGGTCAGACTGTGGGATTTACATGCCGTGCTTGAAGTAATGGATAGCTGGGTAGCTAGGTTGAAGGTGGGATAGGCCTGAAAGGGGTTCCACAGTGATACTCAGCCTCCCCTTGAGCAGTTCTGCTCTTTTCAGGAATTAGTCCTTGTATCTAACTCCTTACCTGCTTTACAAATACTGTTTTATTCTTGCACAGAATAAAGTGTATCCTTCTTGCAAAGCACAATCACCAGCAAGATGGTTCATCTGGCAAGTGTATTTGGTAAAGTATTGGACTATGCACCTCTAGTAAATAATTAATTAATTATTTACCTTGCCCTCTCTCAAATGGCACAGGAGCATGTGCTGAGCTTCTGCGTGCTGAGGCACTGAGGATGCCTTTCAGAAGCAGCACTTGGAACGAAAGGGATGCTACACCTGCCTCTGGCCCTAATTTCCTAGAGTAGAAGTAGTTTGCATTTTCTGTTGCAAATTCTGATCAGGGAAAGCCACACCCAGGGTTAACATCACCCAGCAAGTCGGGTGGCAGTGAGATGGGTATAGCCTTTTGGCAATTGCACACCAGACCTGTGTAGCTCTTGACACACAGATGCTTTTTGTTACTTAGCTGACTTCCAGTGAGGTTAGATGGTGGAGGCATGTAAAACTTTCTTCTTCTTCACCAGTAAAAACAAATACTCTCTATGCACAAAAAAAGGCCAGCAACTAATGCAGTTCGGAGAGCTCTTTTTGGAAGGAGACAGACCTGCCTCATCTATGAGTTGCTGTCCCTTCCAGACAGCATACAGCTCAGGTTGTTGATTTAGGCAGTGCTCAGACTGTTTTAATTTGAGCTGCCAGCATAATTTGTCAGGATCCACAGACAACAGCAGGGTGGGGCCCAGCCCCTCTGCAGTTCCTAAAAATAGCAGTCACTGGCAATCAGCTGGAGATTTGGGACAGCAGAGGTGTGTTCAGATATTTCCAAAAAACTACAGACCTTGAAAGAAAGCCCTCATTTTACCAGCAGAGGACTAAATTAAAGGTGCTTTCCAGTTTTTTGGGGCTATGTCATTGTCACCCCCTCTGCTTCAGCCATGCTCCTTTGCCATGCAGAGTTGCAAGCAGCGCTGCAGTAGAGGGAAGTAACCTGTGCAAGTAATGGAGACCCTTTTAAGAGGCTGAATATTTCAGAGAGAAATTAGACGCCAGGTTGCCGTGTAATTTATTGCTGAAGGAGGGAGTGGTGAACAGCCCGTGACGCTGGCTACAGTCACCCAGCTGCAGTCTCCTTACTGCACAGCAGCAGCAGGAGCAGCGCAGGGCTGAGATGGCTCCGAGCGGGCCTGGCCATTAATTAACCAGATGAGTGCCACTGCGGAATGACTGGCCTTTCGCAGAGGGAAAGAGTATATGAGCAGGTACACAACCCCTCCTTGTTAACCTCTCGTGGAGCAGCTCTGCTTTCCACCACGTGCCAGGTCCTTAGTAAAGCTCCTGCTGACAACAATGGGTTTTTTAAAGATCCCTAGTCATCCAACTGTTTCCCATTTGGAGCATAAAGCAAGCACTTGGCATCCAAGGTGTCACTAAATTTACGATAACTGCAGCGCAGGGACTGGATTGTCTCATGTGCTGGCGTTAGTACAAAATTGCTATTTCAAACGTGTTGGCCAGTTCTGGCAGCTCTGTGCAGATAGTATTTGAGAGTTAATCCCTTATCTCTTTTGAATCCTTAACTACATTGACATAGAAAGTAAGGCTCAGTTGTTAGTCATGTATTTGTTCTTAATAAATATAAGCATATGCAAGCACTTGCTGCATGTCAGAAATAGGCTCCAGCAGAAGTCTGATTCAGCATTGAAAGCTGCATCTTTAAGACTGCTCCTTGTGGTAGTGATACCCGATGTATTAGGAATGTACATAAACTCATCCCAGCATCACCAAGATCTTAGCAAATTGTTCCAGTTAAGGAAGTAACTTCAGATGGGAAGAAACCTCTAGTTTTTAAGAAAAAAATTAAATCAAAAACAGCCTGAATATAACACTTTAAAGAACTGTGTCCTTGAATCAGTAGAACACTGGGAAGTACCAGTTCTTTGTGCTAAATGTACTGCTGTTATTGCTGAAGTTTCAAAATGTACAAGATTTAGACTAAAATACAATATAGAGTATAGGATATAGCCTTTATAGGATGTCTGAAACTCCTCTGTGAAATAGAGACCTGTTCACACTTTTCATGCTTTAACTTTAGATTATCAGATTGCCAACTTCCTGGTTTCTTCAAGGAAAAATAATAGAATTGAAGTGATTTATAAGTATTCTTTTCCTTATCATGTGTGACATTGCTTATGATGCTCATCCAAGATTTTGGTGAGACTAATGTGTCACAGAGCTCGTCCTCTGTGAATTTGTCAGTAATTCACAGTATTCTAGAGTGTTCCAGAGGAGTTGTTCCAGAATCAATAAAGCTTACAACATAGGCAACTATTTACTTTTTTTCTGGGATTTTAATATAATATAATAATTCATAATTCTGAAAGCAAGGAGTGGTCAAAGATCATTCCACTTCTGAAAAGGAGAAGATGGAAAATCCTGCCGAACTGGAGAAAGCTGGTAAGAGTTGAATTTTACAACTCTGCTGCAAATCTCAGACCACTTCAGGGGTAAATTCAATCCCTCTGGATTTGGCCCCTCTATCGCTGGACTACACTGCCTGCAAACTCACTGCCAAGGAAAGCAGCCCTGAAACACAGATCTAAGGATAAAAACAAAGGCATTTTGGTGGCCCAAGTATCTACAGCTATGGTTCTGCTACATTTTGGTCTAGGACAAGCCTGATACATATAAGAAAACAAAAATAGTCTTTGGTCTCTGTTAGTCTGAAAACACATGTTCACTGGTAAAATAAATCCAATTTACATTGAAGTAGATAACAGTAACAGCGTGACTGTGGGCAAGTCATAGATGACTGGCAGAAAGGTGGCAAGCTAGTTATATACTGTTACTATCTGTATAGATTGGAGGTTGGTTTGGTCAAGCTCATCCATGTGCCACTGACCATGTGCCACTGAATTGAAAAAGACAGTTTATATTGATACTGGCATATTACTAGCCTTTTTCATGTGGTGTCTTCAAAACACGGATTCGTAGCACCTAGTACTTACCAACTGCTGTATAGCAGTTCTGAAGGAAAAATGATAGTGGATAATGCTGCGAACATTACTCAGCAGTCTCATCTAGCATGGAAAAGGCATTGTGAGTGTATATGTTTGTGTGCGTGTGTGTGTGTATGTGGTTTTATACACACATGCACACACACAAAAGCTTGATATGTATTCTGGAATGCTGTTTGTTATGCACGTGGAATGGTGTTTTGGTCAGACCCGTGCTCGGTGTCAGTCACCAAGAAATCTGTGGGCACAATGAAAAAGAGCCCAGGAGAGT
This sequence comes from Buphagus erythrorhynchus, assembly GCA_013400855.1. Taxonomy (NCBI): domain Eukaryota; kingdom Metazoa; phylum Chordata; class Aves; order Passeriformes; family Sturnidae; genus Buphagus; species Buphagus erythrorhynchus. The sequence goes on from VZTT01021706.1 coordinate 8,893, forward strand.
CAGGAATGATCAGAGTGGAAGAAAATTACTGCTGAGGCAAGACAGAATTGTCTGGCCTGGTGAAGAAAATACGAACGTTTAGCTCATCTTGTGTAAGGGTAGGAAAACCTTCTGTATTCCTTCTAGGGTAGATCACCAGTATTTTTGTTCTCAGATGTTTCTCAGTCAACCAGTGATAACTAGTCTGCATATAAAGGGTTCTTCTGCAGCCAGTCAGTTTCTTTGCAATGCCAAGCACAATGCTTCCCTAAGATTTGGCAGCTAAGGTATGGATGCTTGCAGACCCAGAAGAGCAGTTTAACCCAAATGCAGTGGCAGAAATCTGAAGCTGGGTTGGTTTACTTTGCGCTTTGAATAGGCTAAGTGTGTGAGTAATCAGGCACTGGAATTCAGATATGTTGGGTAACCTGATCATGTTTGAGAACATAAAATTACCTTTCTTCCTGTAGGAGAACCACCAGTTCCTATTCTCTTCTGCAGCAGGAGGACCCTATTCTGCTTCCAAGCAAGTTTATAGGAATTTTGCTGCTAGTTTCAGTGATGAGCAGGAACAGACCCATAGTATCCCCATAAATATCCACACCATTTCTAACTCTATAATCACAAAAAATATCAGATGTGTGCCAAATCAGACATGTAAATCAGACCTTCCAGGAGGAGCCATAAGGATGAGGATGAATACAGAAAGTGAGATTCACTATTTGTCTAACCTTGAGAGTTGCATGCTTTGCCATTTGTCAAATGCTCGTATCAGCAGTACAGAGGCACAGTTAGAAAGTACCCAAATTCACCTATCCAAAGTTCAGCTTTTCAGTAAAAAAAAATTACTGGATTTTAAACTCCATATATTCTTGTTCACCCACAAGGAGAAGGACAGTTTTGACAGCTTGGTTGTCATAATACCTGCCCACTGCTCTTGACTTCTTCCCTTTTATGTTACCAAGAGTTGTAGATATACCTTTCCTGGAATAAGCTTCCCATGCTTTAACTGTGCTTTGCAAGGAGCTGCTTTTTCAATACAATATTTTTCAACAGTTTTTTCTCTTGGCAGAAATGTTACAAATGAGACCAGGGGGCAGGGGAGGGGTGAGGGGGATGGAATAATAATTAAAAAAAAAAAATAGTAATGATAGTACCATCTCTTTTTTCTGTTCAGACAGGGGTAGAGAAAAAAAAATTAAAATAAGAGATATTTTCAGTTTCGGTGAAACCGTGTTTGTAGTTTCTTTGTTAATCCTGGAAAGTGTGAAACTGTGAAGGCTCAGCAAGCTGAAATTTCCTTAAGGCTTTAGCCTAAAATCAAAGGGGATGAGAAACCTACCCTTCAGCTTGCGCAAACAGAATTAAAGCATCAATACTGTGATTTAATTTAATTGTTTTTCTTTTTATCCAACCCAAATTGGCTTTGAGTTACCTTTGCAAAACACTGTAAAACTTTGCACTGAAGCTTTGGAGGCAGTCCTTAGGATCTGTTTGGGGGCTGGAAAACAAATAGTGCATAATCTGTAGGGCAAATAAATTGCCAAAGGCCACTAGAAAGCTCAACTTCAGGCAGATTTCTTTGCGGCTACATCTTGACCTGTATGGGCAGAAAGCCTTTCAGCGTGCATTAAGGTAAAGCAACAGGTTCTTAGATTATAACATCCTTACAGATTTATCTGTCTCTCTTCCTATATTTTAAGACAGCTCATGTCATATTTAAGAAACTGATCAGAGTGAGCCTTCACTGCTGATGTGCTGTTAATACTGCACTCCGTTTGTCTTGGTTTGAAAGACAAGTGTCTGCTAAGGAAGGCAGGAGCCTCCCTTGGAATGGAAAATGTAAACCCCCTCCCTCCGAATTATTATAATTTTGAAATTAAGAGGTTCTCAGGTGAAGATATGAGGATAGGAATAACAGTTCTTTACTAGTGTGTGTAATAAAGAAAACAAACAACAACAGCCATGGCATTAACACCAACCAGAGCAGGAACCCAGGGACCCTTCTCAGCCCAGATGGGAAGGGATGGAGGAGAGGCCTTGGTTCACAAACCCTGGGGCAGCCAATCCCGGTGTCCTGACAGGAAGGGATGGAGGAGAGGCCTTGGTTCATAAACCCTGGG
>VZTT01021706.1:11802-33448 GCA_013400855.1 Buphagus erythrorhynchus
CCGGTGTCCCTGCAGGACTCTCGGGAGCATCAAGCCGGGCCAGCAGGATGTCTCGGCAGGCAGGGGGTGCGGGGCTGCAGTGCAGTGAAAGCTCAGAGCAGTGCTGAAGAAGTGGCAGGGGCAGGGCAGCGGCGGCCCGGCTCCAGCAGGGCAGGGAGAGGCGGGCTCGGGATCCCGGGGTATTTCCCCTGAGGCACCCGAGCCGATGGTGAAAAGTCCCTTTTTTCAGGAGGTAGGTAGGGTGTTAATAAGGTCCCAGTGCAATGGCTGCTCTTAGGAGCAGATCTCCATTGACGGTAGAAAAGAAGCAGCAGAAGACAGACCCCCACAGTGGTGACGAATTCTCCCCACAGCAACGCAGCCGCTCTCCCCTCCCCATGCTGAGAGCGCAGGAGATAGGAGCTGCACCCAAACCTGTTTGCCCAAATCTCGCAGCATCTCTGCCCTCCACGAAACCGCAGGTAAAGAAAGTAGCCAGCTGCACCCCTCCCCTGAGCTGTGTCAACTTCTTTTGTCTCTCTTAAGTATCCCATCGTTATTGTCTCCTAGCAACATGCATGGGGGGAAATTCCCTAAGAGAGAGGAAAAGCCGAAAGGAGAATTCCTAAAACCCAACACCATTTCAAGCTGTTTTTCCTTTTTTAGCAGAATTTTTAATCTTAATAAAGCCCCACTTAGACCATGGACAATAAGCAATTGGTTTGCTTGTGGATATATTGCTGAAGCATTACATGTTTCCAGGTGCAATCCAGAATTGCAGATATTCACTACTTAATAGAGTGTAAAGGTAGCAAAGCTGGTGACAGCCTCTTACTCTGTTGTAGCAGAAATCACCTCCTGAGTTTTACAGTGTTACAACTATCACACTGGTGTGTGACTTAAAAATTCCACTCCATCTTTCCAGACCAGCTCTTCTCACTTTAACAAACAAACTAAACAGAACACTCTTTTGGGTACCTGACAAACAGCAACAGTGGTTTTGGCTGGTCCACGAGTTCAGCTTTTTTTTTTTACTGTGAAGAGCAACACTTTCCAAAAAGTCACTGTGTAAGTGGCATTCAGCTTACAAATTGTATCGTCTTTCAAAAGTTAATATAGAGTATCTCATCCACAAAATGTTGGAAATATTTTCCTTGGCTAAAAGACATTAAAAGAATAATTACGGTAATTTAGAGCTTATCTAAGTCATACACTGAAGTGCCTACATCTGTACAAAGATGCACATCTGACTTTTAGGTCTGCTAGGTATCCAAAACATGTCCTCATTGTAACAAATCAGATTACTGGAATGGATGTACAACAGATATCAAAGGTAATGGAAACAAGCTGGTAACCTGCTCTAAGATCAGCAGTTGAGGGAAGCAGAGAGCTGTTAGGATGAGACAGTTGCCTCTGGACTGTACTGTGGTGTATGGCATCCATTAGCTCCCCATCTGACTCAAAAATATGTGCCAAAGAGCCTTACTCAGTAAACTCAGCATGAAGTCTAAACTTTTGTTTCAGAAAGGAGTTAGTACAGTCATTTATTATTCTCCTTAGTGTCCTTATTCAGACATCTTTTTCCAACCAACCACCATCACAAACTTGAGTTATTACTTTTTTTTTCTGATTTTCTGACAAGGACTAGCTATTTACCCACTTTTTCCCTGACATATTAGTAAGAGCAATATTGTCAAATATTGCCAAGCGTAACTCTTGACTCAGCCTGAGACTTTTTAAAGGCTGCATTTTTCAAAAGGTAGGCTGTTACGTAATGCTTCATATATCCAGAATACTATTGTATTGATCTGAAAGACATTGTGAAACTTTAGTGCATCAGAGTTTTGTGTCGGATTGAAATCCAAAACAAATCTTCAATCTGACAGTTTCGCAAGTGGCAAACTGAACAACAGCACACAGTTAGTGATAGGAAAAACTTGCACTTACCCTTTTCACATTGATTGCATCCCTGGTCTTCATACTTTCAAATCAATATTTGTTTTGGTTTCTCCTTTAGAACACAGATAAAAGGAAGGAGAGAAACTAACTCTACTCACTAGTAAGGAATAAAAGACACACCATTGGAGGCAGCAGCATTGGTCATGCAAAAAAACCCCATTAAACTCTCCTCTCTAATAGTTTTGGTTTGTCACAGAGTTACAGGTTTGTTCATGCCACCTGAACTTTGGCCCCATCCTTCCCTACAAAATACGGGTTGTGATACTTACTGTGGTACAGAAGCAGCGTGAAAACCATCTTCATCAAGCCTAAATGGTGCTTTGAAGATGGAAATTCAGGCACAAGTGCTTCCCAGACCTTTATTATTCTGTCTCCAGCAGCTGATGAAGCTTGATGCTACAAAGGAGGCAAACAAAACCCCATTAAACACCTCCTGAATAGTTTCAGAGTCGTTTTCTTTCTGTTTTGGCACTGGAGAGATGAATCTCTATTGTTCATTACTGGCATTAGAGCAGTGCCAGCTGAGGTCTACACCCCATTGTGCCAGCAAAACAGCAAACGTGTGCCCAGTGTCAGCCTCCAACAGAGCACAGAGCAGGGAAGATGAGAAATGAGCACAAAAATGTGGAATTATTTACTCAAGATATTCAGGAAGCTGAACCCTCTTTTCACTCATCCAGTGGCAGGCTGCACACTGAACCCCACTGCCCATGTCCATGTTAATTGCTGTGGTCAAAGGTTCCCACCCTACACTGAAACACACAGTCCACTGACATGCTTCGGTTTAGGGTGCTGAAAGAGCATATGTGGGCACAGGAGACTTTCTTATCTATCTTCTCTGCAGGATGCTCTTCGTGCCCAAGATCTGCGCCCCCTCCATAGGCCATGCCAGCAAGGCCTTCAGCAAAGCCTATTCTGTAGAGCTTTCATGCATTTTGATTAGCTGGCATCAATGGACTGAATCTTCCTACATGTGCTGCATTGCTGCTCCTCAGCTGTGTCATATATATTCTGTGACTGCAGCGTGTGTGATCAATTAACCCATCAGTTTTCTTCCTTACTGCCATCATGCATGCGAGCAGCCATACCAATAACACACTTTCAGAGATCCTTCAGAGGTGTCTGAGGACCAGAATTTGCATTAAACATCTACCTGGTGACTCCAGTACAGAGACACCTGGTGCAAGGAGGAAACCTTGATCCAGCCTGCTGACGTGGCTTTTCTCCATCTTGCTGATGTTCATGACCACTATAATCATTTGGCTAGTCTAATTTGGTGGGCATAGGGGCAGGTTTTGTCAGTATCTTTGCAATAAGGGATGGAGTTAAGTTGATAAATCCTCCCATAGAATATGTATTACAGCACTGGCTGTGACCTACACGTGTTGGAGCAGTCCCAAGCACAAGTACAGGCTGGGCAGAGGATGGACTGAGAGCAGTCTCTGGGAGAAGGACTTGAGGTGCTGGTGGGTGAGAGGCTGGACACGACCTGTCAATGTGCACTCAGAGCCCAGAAAGCCAAACGTGTCCTGGGCTACATCCAAAGCAGTGAGGCCAGCAAGCTGAGGGAGGGGATTCTGCCTCTCTGTTCCTCTCTGGTGAGACCCATTTGGAGTGCTGTGTCCAGCCCAACATAAGAAAGACATGAAATTGTTGGATTGAGTCCAGGGAAGGCCATGAAGAAGATTGGGAGACTTCCATGAAGACAGGTAGAGGGAACTGGGGGTGTTCAGCCTGGAGAAGAGAAGGATCTGGGGAGACCTTATAGAACTTTCCAGTACTTTAAAGGGGAAGAGAGATGGGGAGGGAGATTTTACCAAGGCATGTAGTGATAGGAAAAGAAATATAGCATTAAACTGAAAGAGGGTAGGTTTAGATTAAATACAAGGAATAAACTCTTTCCTGTAAGGGTGGTGACACACCCCCACAGGTTGTCCCAAGAAGGGGTGGATGCGCCTTTCCTGAAGTGTTCAAGGCCAAGTTGGATGGCCCTTTGAGCAACCTGATGTAGTGAAAGATGGTCTTGCGCTTGGCAGAGGGGTTGGAGCTAGATCATCTGTAAGGTCCCTTCCAACCCAAACCATTTCTATGTTTCTCTGAATACCATGTTTCTTTATTTCTAGGGAAGCAAAGCAGGAACATCTCACAGTGTAGCATAACCTAGAAAACTTTCCTTTCCTTCTCTGCAGCAGCAACACCTATGGATCTAGCTTGATTTCTTTCCCTTTCTATTTTAGTTCACAGACATATTCAAAGGTACTGCTCCATGGCAAGTAATAACCCTTAGAAAATAAAAAATCATTTAGGCTGTGAGTAAAGAATGACTTTAGGAAGGAAAAACAGAGGCAGAAATATTTTCAGCTGTATAGAAAGAACTGTTCTGTCCAAGTCATTACAAATGACATAACTGTGACATATATTTTCAAAAATCTTAGCAGTGGAATGGATCATTTTTGCCTCTGACTTTCAAGCTGTGATCTTGGACAGGTGGTGGGAAATTTTGAGGGTTTTAAAGCTATTAAGATTCAGAGAGGAAAAACAAAAAGGTGAAAGTGTTGGCATTAGTGTCCTAGCAATCCTCATGGCATGGAGAGAGTGTTTTCAAGCACCAGCAGTTATCAGGACTGTCAGCCAGCTAGCTGCTCAATGAGGATGCACCCTCACAATTAGCAGTGGTAAAAGAATCATATTTTATTAGTATGCGTATCTTCTCTGAATGCCAATTGTTCAGCACAGGACAGAAAAAAAGATCATTTTGGCAGACTTTGACTTGGCAAAAGTTGCATCTTTTTTTCATATCTCTTGCTCTTACAGAGAATTTCTTATAAATGGAAGAGAGAAGTATTACTGCCACTCCCACTGAATACACCATGTGGGCCAAGACATGCTGTTAGCAGTTTGTTTAGGAAAGTATTTCTAAACCTTCTCCCTTTTCAATGAATTCATACAGGTTTAGTCTCTGTCCTCTACTTGATATATCATTACCAAGCACCAGAGTTTTAACTGTTTGCAGATGTGACCGAACTTCTGTTTGTTTCATTATCAGACTGACTTAATCAGATTTTTTCTGCTTTTCTTCTTTAATTCTGACATTGTCATGTCTTTGAACTAAGCACTGTAGCAGTCCAGTGGTATGTTCCAGCATGGCAACTGGCCATAATGGAGACAAGTAAAGTCATCTTTTGCAAGTATTGCTTGATAGTTCAAGCCTTGTCATATGTAGATGGCAATGAGGACCCAGCTTGTTGTAGCACAATAAAAACACCCAGTAGCAATGTACAGTGGCCAAAAGATACCTTACCATGGAAAAATCCATTGTTTAGCACCATACATTCTTGAAGGGTTTTTTCCTTCCCTTTGATAAGAGAACTGAAGAGCTTGTGTAGCTCCTGTTTCATCCTCTGAATTTCTAATATCCTTATTGTTTGTCATGTTTCTTTTATTCACCTGTGATCAACCCGAATTGAAGTTTTTCTGCAGAATGCAAACTCTTGACCAGATTTGCAGAAGAATTCAGCATTCAGCATACAATAGGAAAGGATTTCAATTAAAGATGTATCCTTGAAAATACAGACTCTCTTTTGCCCCCCACTCCCTTACATTTCTGTATGGGATGGGTTATATTTTCATAATATAACTCTAAATGTAGTGAACATGTCTACATAAACTCCTGGTGGGTGGACCCCATCTGTTTCCACACTATAAGAAAATGTTGTAGAAACCTAAAGGAAAGGAAAGTTATAAATGTATCCATACTTACACTCTATCCCAGCTTCTCATTTTCTTGTCCTCTTTGATGTCTGTCTTTGCAAATGCCAAGACTGAAATTCATCTCTTTTCCTAAATCTTTCTTTAACTCAAAACTTAACTTTCTTTTTTCTCTTACCAGTGTTTGAAACTCTGGTCTCTCAATTTTCCTTCGGAAGAGGGTAGATAAGATACATTGGTTATGTACTTACTTGTCATTAAAATTTTACCCCCTGTAATTCAGTCTCTTCAGACTACTGTTTCTGAAGAATCAATGACAAGATGCAAGAACCATCTCTAGCCAGATAAATCTTTCTCATATCACGCTTTAGAGAAAATTGTTCCATAGGGAAATTCTTGGTGAGCTTACTATGGTAAGTACAAGTTATCAGGAAAAGGGAGAGGAGGGAAGGCTTTGTAGGAACTACTGCTATTCCACCTCCAGATTGTAAAATGATGCAGAGGACTTGTAAAAATACTATGGACATTTGAAAAAGAAAATCATGTATATCTGAGCAAGAGTTAACATTTCATTTGCATTCAGTCACTTCTTTGGCAACACTATTGCTTTAAGCTTATCATCCTTGTCTCCTGATGACAATGTGTTACTGACATCAGCTTAAGCTGATGGCAAAGATATTTAGAAAATAAAGTGTCATCTCACGGAAATGATCTGCCTGTGACACTGTGATGCACACCGAGGTGCCCAGCTAGAGCTATGGAGTAATAACATTACCACCACATAGGGGAGCAAAAAGGATCACAGTGCAGTAAAAGAGGGATGTTCATTCTTACCAGTTGGCATGGAAGAATATGGTTATGTGTTGATTTCATAATGAATTGGAGATATGGCTTGTAAAATACAGATAATAAAAAAACCCACTGCAATATTTTATATACTTTTAAAATTGTTTTCCATCATTCAGTCATATTTCCACCTCTTTGCTTCATTCATAAGGACTCCTAAATTCCATTTTAAATATGAAAGCTAAGATTCCCATGTACTCATATAACTATACAGCTAAGGTTTTTAAAAAAGTAGGAAATACTGTGAAACTTGTAACAAAATCACAAGAGTTGGCAAAGCAGGGCTTGCCATAATGGTTTTGATATTCCTCCTGTGCATAGGCCACAGTGACATATAAGATTTTTACTAGCAGATCCGCAGAGGATGTGGTCTGCTTTTAGCAGGGAGAAGTTAAGTATCAGAAACTTACCCTTTCAGACCTAAACTGAGAGCAGATACAAAGTTAAGATGAGAGCCTACAGCCTACAGCTACAGTTAACTAAAGACTGCTTTCGTAGTGACCACACCTTTAAAAATAACTTTTGCAGGATGAAATACAATTGAATTGCAGCAATGATGGAGGTTATGTATGAGTAAGGATTGCTGTATGTTTTCACATGGAAATCTGGTAGTTGATATAAATGAATCTGGAGTTTTGTCTCCTCATCTGGGGCTTCTTGGTATTACTGTAGTGCAGATGGAAGTACCTATTACTCCTAAGCTTAATTGTTGCTTTAGAATAATTCAAAATTTCAAGATGCAAAATTTAAAAAATTGTTTCTCTTGCACATCAACTAAATGGTGACAATAAGTTTGATTATAAAAATTAGCAGTGCCCTGTTAAGCTAATATATCTGCCTCTTGCTCCCTGATCCAATTTATTATCTCATAAGAGATTAAACACACTTTTCTCTCTCAAAGTATTTATTTAGCATAACAAAGTATGATCTTGCTTATACTATGACTTGGAAAATATGGCTTGTTGTGACACTCTTCACAGGCACTGCAGGAACATGCAAATAATACAGAAGAACTGGAGAATTAATGTCTGCCTACAAAAAAATCAGATAGTTTTGTGTATCCATGGAGCTAACCCAGAGTAGTGACTACTTTTCACATGTGATACAGGAAGAATTTACTCTTTCCTGGTGTAACACATGCGGTTGTTCCCCCTGAGAAGCCACCTCAGCTGTCACCAAAACGTTGTTTGAATATTGAGATAACTGGCTCAGGAAGGTTTTTGAAGTTTGCATCTGTGACAATACCTTGTGACATCTGCTTATTCAGGAAGGGAGATGAAGGTAGCAGGAATAAGCATTGTGTTTTCATATGTCTCATAGAAAAATCACATCTCTCCTTTCTAAAACCAGAACAAATTTTGGTCTAAATCCTCCTTGAGCTTGCAAGCCTTGTTTCATTGCATTTAGGGAAGGTCTAGAAAAGTACAATGTGCTATCTGTAGGAAATATTGGGTAATGGGGAAATTCTGTTTCTTGGTTTTGAGAGTCCTCTGGTTATTGCTGTAATGCAGAATGGTGGAATGCAAAGACTGAGACAGCTTCCAACCAGGCAATGTTTCAAAGCTGCCCTGTAGAGTATGGTACCATCCACAATCTGCAGGATTTGACAGTAACAGGGCATAGAGACAGGCAGAAATTGTGGTATTTTGATTAATCCAAGATAAAAAGGAGGGAGATGGTATAGCAGAAGTGCTCAGGTATGAATTTTACCTGTAGCGTCAATGGTCAAAGAGGCTAAGACTCCTTTGTTGGGCAACATATCACTCAAGTCAAAGAAGGCTGTGATAGGGAGATATTATCTAACATTCAAGTGAGTATTGCTATCCTCAGTGTTGCCCTCCCTGCCTGAGCTGGGTAGCACTAGGTCAGTGACATCAGGATGGTAGGTACACTGTGTTGGAAGGTGAGCTTCACAACTTATGGGGACTGCTGGGGCAGTAAGACCCACTCACCCTTGTGTGTATGCATTCATATCCAGCCCCACAAAGGTCTCAAGGCTCTGTTGCTACTGAAAATGGTGAGCACCAACACTTAAGTTCCTGTGCAGAATGTGAGGCCCTGTTGCTTAAAGGCTAGGCCATTCTTACAAACTGTCTGTCACACAAAATCAAAGTGACTGACTGCTCGCCTACCCTGAGAATACTCAAAGGACAGCCTAAAAATCCTCTAAGAGCACTTCCTTCGATTGGCTACTAGTACAGAGCCAAGGTGGTGGGCTGCTGCTTCAGTAAAAAACCTCATTCTGCCAAGTACAAGAGATTGACCACTTATGCTGATTTGAGCATAGCCTAAGTTTTAGTACTAGGGGAAGGCCACAGAAATGGCTTGTGTGAGAAGCTCCATTGTGTTTGGCAGAGCCAATCTCTGATGGCTCTGAGGATGGACATACCACTCGCCCAATTAGAGAGGTTGGTAATGCCTTTGTGATGACATTTTTAAGAAGGAAATCAAAACAGCACACAGTCAGTTTTTCTAAGGGTGGCAAGGTGCTGCAGCTGGGGCATCCTGGCACAGCACACGGCAATGAACTGCCACCAACATCATTTTGGCAAACTTTGCCTGCTTGGCCACCTCTAGCCAACTGCACTGCGAACAGAAGGGCAGGGACGGTGGTGGCAGCTTCTACTTCTCAGTGCCCCACGTGAAGAGAGGTGTTAAATAGCGCCAGCGCCACAGTGGCCCCAGCCACCCACACGGTGGTGAGGGAGCTACTGGGCAGTGATAGAAGTATGGTGAGCGATTCCCCGGCATGGAGCCTGGGTGAGATTGGCCTCCTGGCGCTGCGAGACGTTGCAAGAATTTTTGAATTGGTGAAACTTGTTGACAATGGTGCCTACAAGCAGCAATTTTCCTTTTAGTCAGAGAAAGAGGAGAAAGTGAGAGCATGTGGAGAAAGACAACATGGCAGCACAGAGGTCAGTGAAAAGGAAGAGGGGGAGGAAGTTTTCCAAACGTCAGAGTCAAGATTCCTCTGCAGGCCGTGGTGAGGATGGTAGTGGAACAAACTGTCGCCTGTAGTCCATGACGTGCACGGGGAGTGCAGAAATCCACTCGCAGCCCATGGGAAAGGTGCCCACTCCAGAGCAACTGAAAGCCAAAAAAAGCTGTAATCCAGTGGGAGACCTGAAGAGAGAGAGACCGCCTCTGCTTCCAGAGACAGAGAAAAAAAGGCCTTGCTTCCAAATTAGAGCAGCTTATTCTTAAAAAACTGCACCCCATTGAACGAGTGACCCACGACACAGCAGGTCTGAGAAAATAATCTTGACCATGGGAGGTACTCACAGCATAGTAAAGAAAAGTCTTCTCTCCCTGAACAAACTTAAAAGATCTTGGATAATGAACTGACCAATCCCCCCTCCCCCTCCAGCAGAGAGGGGCTGGGGAAAAAAAGGCATTTTAAAGGCGTATTTTACTCCTCATTATCCTCCTCTGACTCTGTTAATAACAAATTTATTTATATGTTTAAATTTGAGCCTGTTTTGCCCTTAAAATATTTTGTCCTTATCTCAATTCATTATCCCTCTGGGGCTTTTTTTCTCCTGCTCTGGTCAGCTATAGCAGAAGAAAGTGAGTGAACAGTTCTCATGAGTGCCTGGCATTTGGCAGGCAAAACTGACTCTTGGCTGAGGATTCCTGCCATCAGCAACCTCTTCTAGTCACCTGTTAACAAATAATAGTGGTTTTTGTCATCCCCACCATAGCACTCTGCAAGTACCAGGGAGTTTTGCCAAGGTATCTGTGCTGGACACAGAGGTCTTGGAAAGCGTAAGGGACTATCACAAGAGCAGGCAGTCATGGCACAAAAGGATGTAACATGCAGTTCAGCAAATTTGTCTGTTTGGGGTTGTTTCTTTTTGTGTTGAACAGTTAAGTCACTGCCATTCACAGCTGGCTGACTGGGTTTTAGAAGCCACCATAAGAAAATATTAACAATGCAAAAACAGCCAAGTGATCTGTCAGAAAGCAAAGAAAGGAGATGTTTCTGTAGAGAAGAATGTATAGAAGATAAAAAATTCTAATTGGTTGGGGAAAAAAATCAGTGCTTTCTGAGAATCTGTGGAAAAATGAATAAATTATTCTTTGTAGCTCCTCCTATTATTCTGTGCAGCTGCAGGAAAGGGCTGTGTAATTTTCGTGCATTCTTGAACTAAAATGTGTGGTCTGTTGACTAGACATGGTAAAAGGACAAGTATTCCTCTCACTTCACAGGATTTCAAAAACTCTGCAGTGTCCTTTCAAAAATGAAGAAGAAACACTTCATCCAAAAAGTAAAAGTTCATCATTCTTTTTAATCTGGTGAAATATTTTAGTATTTAAATAATTTCTTTATTTTTGATTAATATTTGAGCAGAAAGTGTTCATTAGATGTGAAACACAACATGCCTTATGGAATAGCTTAAAAATTAAAACGTTAATTTTTAGTTTGTACAATGTCCCCTACTTAAGTAGTACTGTGTGTTCTTCAATAGCTCTTCATTGTCAGCACATCTTATAAAATGGACACATAGGTAATTGCCCTACTGTGCAAGAACCATGTGATGAAATGGAGAATTGGATTTGTGGGCTGCACATCACCCACAGACCATACTGTTTTGCAGGTATGCTGTAGCAGGTGCCCCTAAGGGGGACATAGACTCTATAAAAGTAGCATGTAGCTACATGTAACTATATCATGGCTCAATGAGATCCATCAGGTCTGGTGAAGATGTCATTTTTCATGACTCTGGCCAGCCATGAGCAATGGTGGGTCAGAATGGCATAGAAGCCCCACAATGTTTCATATGCCAGTGACATTGTAGCTCCAAAACTGTCCTTTTCCAATGCAATTTTGCTTTCCTGATAGAAAGGAACCGCCAGTTGCTAAAAAAAGCATGGCAGACAGGAAAGAGAATTCAGCCTTTTATGAATCCCAGACCATAATCAAGATAAATTTTGCTTCATTTTTAATAGGATCAAACTGGAATGCTAGTCAAGGAAAGCTCAGTTATTTTAAGTCTGGAGTATTCATTAAGAAATAGCAGACTTGCTATTTTATGGTATCTGGGGGATTGTTGTCTGAAAATATATTTACTGGATCTCATCTGCATTTTGGCTAGCCAGAAGCTGTGCAGTGTATACTCACACCCCTGTACTGCTGGAGCTGCTGACATGCACGGTGTCAGATGGTGATCTTCAGCTTGTTTCAGAAGGCTTCTACAAGACACCAGGAGCAGGCACCTGTAGGCTGGCCAGCTGCTGTTTTCTCTTAATCACTTTGGTTGGTTGAATACACTATGCAAACACAAAAGAGACAGTGAGGAATGGGAAACAGCAAGCTCCTTTTGTACACTGGAAAGCCATGCCTTGAACAGTGGTACATATCTGTGTTGTAGAGGAGACTCCAGTATTGCTTAGTTACTGATTGAAGATCGTGTTCTCTGTGCTCACAGTGCACTTAGAAGAGTTAATTATTTTTTTAAATGGTAATAAGAAAAACTTCACACAGGTTAAATTCTTTGCAGCTGAACCAAAGTGGAGAAAATACATATACAAGTAGCAGCTCCAGCAGACCCATAAAGAGACACGAGGACTGGATTAAGACTCAGCAATTTCAAGAATACCTCATGTACTGCTTTTATATCATGTTACACAAGTGCAACTGAAGTGTGTAGGAGAGGAGATGTATAGGAAGGTGCTCCAGGCCCAGCTGAAGTCCTGAGGAGGTGACAACAGCCACATTCTGGACAATATTTTGCTAGAGCCTTCACAGTTGGTGGAACAAGAAACCCATCTCCTCCACTTAAACCAAAGTGGCTGACTTTACACAGAGAAAGATACCTCAGAGCAGATTTATGACTGCAAGGCAAAGAAGGCAGTTGTAAGCAGCTGGAAAGCAGTAATTGCTGCAACAGTGAAGTCCTTTGTAAAGCAGATACATGCCTGTGCTTACATTCGCATAGTTTTAAGTGATCATTGCTTTGGAACGTGAGAACTGAGGTTCCAGGCAAAATTATCTGGAATGTTCTGTATTTACTGCATAAATTTTTGTGAACTCTTCCAATAAATTTCATTTTTAAAAATTAAACTCTTTGATAGATAACATTTGTTCCTATATAACAAACTGAAAAGAGAAATGAGATATATCATCAATATACCTGATTATAACTATAAGATAACTATATATATGAAAGAAGTTCGGTTTTTTCTTTTCTGTGGGGATGCTATCAGTATGTCTGTGTATAAAATAGAGTTCAAATGATCGCCAAAGGATTTGTGGATCCACCATTCCTCTTCATGATTGCTGTTACCCAATATAAGGTGGACTCCCCCAAATAACAAAACTTAACAAGAGAATAGGAGATGGACAAATTAAAGTGTTGATTTGACTGAAAATATCTGGAAAACAGAAGGTAGTGTTCCACAGATTTGTCTTTGATTGATTGCTGGAAATTATTTGCAAAGTTAAATCGGTACAGGAAGCTTGATACAGAAGATG
Organism: Buphagus erythrorhynchus; assembly: GCA_013400855.1. Taxonomy (NCBI): domain Eukaryota; kingdom Metazoa; phylum Chordata; class Aves; order Passeriformes; family Sturnidae; genus Buphagus; species Buphagus erythrorhynchus. Next base: position 24,770 of record VZTT01021706.1, read on the forward strand.
AAAAAATACCCTGTCTTTGCAGTAGCTGCACTCATTTGTTGTCATTTTTAAGATCTGGGAATTAGGCTGAATAGCAGAAAAACTTTGCAGTTATCATTATGTATAGGGAAATGTGTTTCATGCACAGATAATGTTAGACATCTTCTTTGCATGATATCCGTTGAAAAACTGTTGATCTGTCAACCTACAGTTTCCTTCAAGCCTTTCTGATTCCACATGGCTTTCCCTGATCACAGAATCACAGAATGAATAATAATGGAAGGGACCACTGGAGGTCATCTACCCCAGCCTCCCTGCTTAAGCAGGGTCCCCTAGAGCAAATTGCACAGGATTGCATCCAGATAATACTTGAGTATTTCCAGTGAGGGAGACTCAACAACCTCTCTGGGCAACCTGTTCCAGTGCTTAGTCACCTGCACAATAAAGGAGTTCTGCATGTTCAGGTGGAACTTCCTCTTTCTGCCTGTTGCCTCTCATGCTATTGCTTGACATCACTGAGCAGAGCCTGGCTCCATCCTCTTGACATCCTGCCCTCAGATATTTATAGATGCTGGTGTGGTTCCTTGTCTGTTATCTCTTCTCCTAGCAGAAGAGGACTCGTTCCCTCTGCATTTCCACATAAGAGTTGCACCAATCCTCTTGCCTTCATTGTAGCCTTATGCTGGACTCACTCCAGGATCATCACATCTCTATGTAATAACACTATTTAGGTCATCTATACAGCCCCTCATGCAGACACCTCCAGCCAAGTGTCAGTTAACTCCTAGCCACAGAGAAGTTAAGTTAAAGAAATCTCTTCATACGTTTTCATTTGTGAAGAAACAAAAAAGAAGGGTCTGGGTTTTTTATTATTCCCAAATCAATAAATATAGTTTAAAAGGTCTCTTTTCAGGGAAGAGTTCAAGCCTGGCTGTGGTGAAAAGCACAAGGCCTACCTGCAAATTTCTGCTGTCGCATATTGTACTGCACAAACAGTGATAGGGGTGTGTGAAAGGCACAGAGGAAAGAGCCTTCAAGCTCATCTTTAAGTATGTAACCTACTAGCACATGTGTAACTTCTTACTATTGGAAGATAAATTAGTTATTTCCCTGAAGAGCTTAGTGGGGCATGGAGATAGATATTCTGCTTTTGGAAATTACCAGAAAGCAATTGTTTATCTTTGGAGTCAAGCATGAGCTTCCCTAGGCACTACAACATTCTAAGTTAGATTTTGGGTTTGTGCCACATTGACAGCATGTGCCTGTGACAGTGATCCCAATGTTGCATCTCTGTCTGGGCCCTTCCAGCAGAGATGGCAATGGCTCAGCTGCCTTAAGGAAACCCTTAGTTGACCTTAATGTGGGGAATGAATGTTCCTTGGAATAAACAGTTTGCAAAAGTAGGCTGCTAATAGCGAAACCTCAAAGGCTCTTGCACAACTTCAGAAGGAGGAAGCTGGTGCTTTTGATTTTTCCCAGCTTTGAGACTTCTGGGAGAAATTCAACAAAGAAGCTGTTGACATCTACACTCAGAGTGGCTCATGATGTACTCCTGATGGGAAAAAATTACATTCTTGGGTTTCATAGTCACTTTTAGAAGCTTTTTATAGTTGGTAGAATTTGTCTTATGTGATTCTAGTTAGAAGGAGACTACTGTATCACATCAGGAATAGTGCTAAGTCCTTAATAGGTCGAAGGAGGAGCCTCCAGCCTTCAACCTGATGGAGAAGTTTAAAATACTCTGCTGCCTCCACTTCAGAAGCAATGACTTTTGTGTCTGAGGCATAGTAGCTGTTCATGGTTACTATTTTTCATTTGTCATCTCAGACAACAAACGCAAACCCAGGGAGCTTGCTTTCAGATTCTGTGCCACTGTAATTTATAGACCATGGCCCCATTTCATGCAGAGCCGGACACCTATCTCAGGGAGACAAGAGGGACTGGCACAAATGCACAAGAGCTTCCTTAAGTGGGGCAGACAAACAGCAGGATACTTTTTGTTAAAAGCTATTGAACTCATAATCATCCCATCTTATCCCAGTAAATTTCAATTATAATCACAGGAAGGAGGAAATTACAAATAGAGGTATTGACATGAACGTGTGGGCCAAGAAAAGTGGGAGAGAGGTGTAATGATGTAATTGATGTGCAGTCTTCAGGAGGCTCATGCAAAAATTCATCAGATGGGAAGGGAAGGAAGAGAAAAATTGTATAGAGCCAGGTTTGAACAGTGAGCTTAAGAAAATGACAGGCAGAGTGGGCTCATGCCCACTGACATTAAAGGGTAGCTTGCCAATAGTTCCAGCCTACTTTGCAGCAGACTTTAATACTTTCATCTTTGCTTTCAATTCCCTGCCTGAAATGCTTCTGGTCTGTCCTCAAAATCAGATTTTGGGGTGTTATTCCAAGACTTTTGCCTGTGAATCCCTTGAAAGCAGAGCAGCAGAGTCTGCCTACTGCCTTACGCATGACAGTCTGTCTCAGGACACACAGGGCTGCAGGGAACTAATGGATTTTTTATGATCATTTTTACGGGCATCACAGAAAAGGGCCATTCAGTCCATCCAGTCTGTTGTACCATCCTGATAGAAACGAAAGCATTACGGCATTTCCCCAGTGCCCTACCTTTTAAGGGAATACAGTGCAGCTGTAAACCAGCTGTGCTTCATTTGCACTCTGCAACAGAGTCCTTTTGTTTGCTTTAACTGCTATTTACCATCTTCTCTTTCACCATTCTTGCCTTCTCCTTCTGCCCCTACGTATGGCTCTTTACAGGCAAAGCAGTTGCTGAGAGACAGGTTATCAGTTTTAAGTGTAGCATTTTCTGGGCCTAGCATCTATTCTGATAATATTACATCTAAGACTATTTGTGATATGAAGGAAAATGAAGAATGGCTCCTGTTGAGTGAGTACGAAATGATGGCATGTTGTTGCCCTGGCTCCAGTTTCATTGGAAATAATGGATTTCTCACAGAGCTTTAAGCACTTGGCAGAGGTCCTGATCTATTGACATACTGAAGCAAGTTTGCCATTCAGCCATGGCTACTTTGCAGACATCACATTTAAAATTGTTTCTATTTGCTGGTCCTTGAAAAGAGATGTTCCAGTTGTAGCGCCTCTAGTGTGTCTCCAGTGTTGCAGGGTAAAAAACAAATTTGAAAATCCACATTTCTCATTTTATCTCTAAATTGAGGACAGAGTCAGACAGCAAGCACCTTTCCTAAGGCAAAATACTGAAATGAAAGTATAGCACCTTATTCTTCAAATCCAAGTGAGAATGTTTGCTGTGAGCACCTCCATCAACACCCCTGAGTCCATGGTCAGCAGCATGCTGCTTGTCTTACTTTAGTCCAGCATAATTTCACCACATTCCAATGTCATCTTTGCTTACAAAAAAACTCCACGGGATTTTATCCAAGCACTAATATAGCAGAAGAAGTTAGACCATTTCTAATGCATGGATCAAAAGAAGAAAGTGACATGCTACTTTCATTTATTCCCTGCTCCCCTAACTCAGTTCACAGGGAGTTGCATGTATCCAACATCTAAGCAGAATTAATCAACTTCTTAAATAACTTTTCAAGTATAGCAGTATGTATAGCTGCAGTTTGTGCTGCTGTGCTGCAGCTGTGGCAAACAATGAAGTGACATATTTTGCAGTGGTTTGCATCACTTTTCCTGTGACCTGTGCAATTGTGACAGACATAAACATAGTGTTGCAGGCTGCCAAGGGGCTGCTGTTTCAACTGCTTTGATTTTTAAGTCAATGTCTTCTTTTTGGAGAAACAAATGGTGGGCTGACAGTGGTACTTTGGATACTAGTGCCATCCGGTGGCCCACAAAGAACGCCATAATAGTGTTCAGTGTCCTCAAGGAACACTAATACATTACATTTTCAGCCAAAGTGGGGCCATGATGAAAATACATGATAGGAAAAGTAAAAGCCTTGAGTTTTAGAGGTCCGTATTTTATTATTATTTTACGTACTGTGAGTACAGGCCCATTTGCAAAAAAAGAGATGCAGTCTTTGGCTGTGTTTGGTTCAGCTCAGAGGTCTCTGAGAAAAGGTGGGTACCCAGAAGTCAGCGCAACTACCTTCCATTGCAAGCTGTAAGTCATTCTTCTCAGCATTTAAAGCAGATTATCAGGGATTAATACTGTTCATATGAAAAAGGGAAAAAAGAGCTGATATTACAGTGTGGTAGAGGTGGACAGTAGTTCTTCAATTTAGCAAAAGGACTTTTGTGACATCTGCATATTGGTTCATAAACACATATACATTCACATGTATACATCCACAGTAGGAAATGAGGCAAAGTTTATTAGATCTGTTCATACTGCTGGGGACAAAACAAACAAACAAGAAAGAATACGGGCAAGACCTTATTCAGGTAAAAGGAGAAGGAATGAAAAGGACGTGGTATACTTCAGGCTACACAAGAACCATTGCCCTGAGCTGTGTTACTGAGATAAATAATGAAAAGGAATTTTAGTTTAAATCAAGGAATTATAGTGTGGGACATTGGGAAAATTGACAGGTGCTGTGAAATATGCCATGTCTTGATCAGTTCTTCATTTGCTGTTCTTGCATGCTGCTCCTCAAGGGCAATGTGTCTTCGTCCACGGTAACTTTTCTTCAGTTAGTAAGCTTTATTAGGGAAAGGGATTGCCTGAAGACTAGGAAGAGATATAGACTGAGGAAAAAATATTATTCTGAGATGTGAGCCATAAAGCAGATATTTGTAATCCAAGAGCATTTGACAGTCTTTTTTGTCTATACTGAATCTTTTGTTCTTGAAAGTGCTTTAACGTTCCCCATCTTACCATTTGCAAAACTTGAAGGCCCTCAAACACAAAAAACTTAACATGAAATAGATATCTACTAAGATGAGCAGAGCAGGACTTTTTTGCCTATGGAAATCTTTATTTGAGATTGCTGCTGAAAATTGTAGCTCACTAAATTACTTCCAGGAGGAATGTGAGCCACATGATCTATAGAATAACCAGCTCTGACCACAGCTAGTTACAGGAAGACAAACAGGCATCTTCCAGTAAAGCACATACTTGAGGCATAAACCCTGGCAACAGGATTAAAGTCTGATGTGCATGTCCCGAGAGTCTAGCCTGATCCCTTGATTGTCTCTTTCAAACAGACTAAAATGTTGGTAACAAACAGAAAACATACATTGCAGAGACCTTTGCCCCATACTGGCTTGGATGTGGTCATTCTTGTGACATTAATATGAGCGGACTGATTCACTACTTGTATCCCTGCCTAGAAGATGTTATCTTTATCAAAACATATTTCCAGTTCTCAGAAGAGTGCTAAAAATAGTAGAAGTAGATAGAAGAAGAAGAAGATAAACCAACAGCAGGAAGCAGACTGCATGGGTATCGTTTATTCCAACCTATTTAATTATATTGGTTCCTTAAAAATAAGGAAGTCCTGGGGAAGGACTCAGAAGAAATTATGCTTGTTGTTTTTATGGATGTATTATATTTGTTAATATACAATCTTATAATGCAAGGAACAGCATAGCATCGTGCAGCTCCCAAGGCAGAGCAGAGAAGAAATCATGACTCCAGGAATCAGAATTTCTTTTAAGTTACCTATTTTAGGAGATCAAATGCAGCCAGTGATTCCCCTTCATAGCTCAAATTCTCAGTGGTGTTGATACCTCAAGATATTTCCCTTCAGCCATGCTGCTGTGTGATGAAAAGATTTCAGCATAGTCCTCAGCAGGTCTTCTCACTATTTGCAACTTCTCAATACAAGAATAACTTGTGCAAAAAAAGCAGAGAGTCTTCAATCTCTCATTTCTTTGCCTTCAATGTGATGACAGCCTGGCAAGATATTGTCTAGAAGTAAATGACCGGTTGTGTTTGGGGTATACTCCTGCTCCAGGGAAGGGACATGGGATCCAGCTGTTGCTATCAGCTGTTATGCCAGAAAAATTTCCTGTCATTCATGCCTGAAAGACTGGAGCAAAGATGTGATTTATAAAAAATAATTCCTCTGGGTTCTCCCTTGGCTATCTGCCATTGAGTTAGAAGCTCTTGAAGAAAAGGAGTAGATTATGGGGAGAAAACTATATACTCTGTGGGTAGCAAAAAAGATTCTGTTGTCTTCCAATTGCTTGTTACTCTCCTTCATAGTTGGTAGAGACAAATGACTGACTTACTACATGCTTTGCAGAGTTATGATGAATAAGTACCTCTTCTTTATAAGTAAGGGCCGTGACAACTATGTCTGACAAGTTCTGGAGGAAGAGGTCCTGTACAGGAGCCAGTGTGGCTGTGTAGAATCGCTTTGCCAGAAAGAAATATACAAGGAAAGGGCTTGCTTTTTTTCATGCCTACCTCAGTACAGAACAGAGTAGATCTGGGGCCTGGAGGCACCTGGTGGAAAAACACTGGTTTCCTAGGCTTTGGTTGGAAATCTTCCTTCTACGATGTGTACCTTTTGTTCTGACATTTTGTGTTTTCTCCCTTCTTTCCACAAAAGTGCTTCATCAATGGTGGTTTTGAGTGCTTTTGCTCACCATAAGGGTGAGCAGTCTTATTTAAGTCGTAGAAACAAGCCAGATTTTGTGTAGAGATACCTCCAGAAAGAGCTCCTTGATACTACAATGCTTTCTATGATGTCTGGTAAAAATAGACTCAAAGGCATTTTTCTCTTCAGACCCTTCCTTCAGGTACTAAATACCTTAGCACTAGCTTAAATAACAAATTACATTTTTGCCTATATAGCACATTAATCAGGGGAATATGATGATTTAGGTGTTGTTTTCACTAGCAAAAGCTACATAGAAGATAGTTTGAGTTTAGATTGGTTGGAGGGTGACAAGCAGTTGGGTGTTCTTCTTCCCACCAAACCCAGACATAGAAAATATGGCCATGTGCAGACGAAATGCTTTATCCTCTAGTGGAATCCAGTAGTTTGCTACTTCAGACATTAGAATAATAAAATAGCTTGTAATATTACTGATTGTTACCAGCACATCCTACCCCCACTCATGCTCATGGGAGTCATAGAATCATAGAATCCTAGAACGGCTTGGGTTGGAAGGGACCTTAAAGACCAACTCATCCCAATCACCGTGACAGGGTCGCTTTTCACCAGACCAGGTTGCTCAGACCCCCATCCAGTCTGACCTTGAATACTCCCAGGGATGGGACATCCAGAACATCAAGACAACCTGTCACAGTAAAGAGTTTCTCCCCAACATCTAATCTAAAGCTACTCTATTTTGGTTTGAAGCCATTATTTTGAATGTTTTGGTTGTTTTGGTTGAAGCCATTGGTTTGAACCCCCTTGTCCTGTCTCTACATGCTGTTGTCAAAAGTCCCTCTCAGTGTTTCTTGTAGGGTCCTTTCAGGTCCTGGTAGGCTGCAATTAGGTCACCCTGCAACCTCCTCTTTTCCAGTTCCCAGTTCCTTCAGCCTTTTCCTATGGGAGAGGTGCTCCATTCCTCTAAACATGTTGGTGTCCTCCTCTGGACTCAGTCTAACAGGTCCATGTCCTTCCTGCACTGGGACCCCAGAGCTGGATGCAGTGTTCCAGGTGGAGCAGAATCCCCTCCCTCCCCTGCTGCCCACCCTGCTTTGGATGCAGCCCAGGACATGTTTGGCTTTCTGGGCTGGGAGTGCTCATGGCTGGGTCATGTCCAGCCTCTCACCCACCAGTACCCCCAGTCCTGCTCACAGGGCTGCTCTCAATCCATTCATCCCCCAGCCTGTCTTGATACTGGGAGTGTCCTGACCCACGTGCAGCACCTTGAATGTGATCTTGTTAGAACTCATGAGATTCCCATGGGCTCACTTCTTGAGCTTATCCAGGTCCCTCTGGATGACATCATGACCTTCAGGAGTCCATCTTTTAAGCTGTTGTAGGCTCTCTGCTAGCAAAAAGTGGACACAGCTGTCCCTTTTCCTATCCCTGCTTGGCAACAGGCAATTCTGTACATTTAATTTTCAGGGGATTGTGGAGAGCACAGGTAGAGTGGCTTGTACTCGTCAGTAGCACCTCCCGTTCAGGCTACATCTTTAATTTGCAGAGTAACCTGCTTGGCAGTGAATTCACTGTGATCTGTCTACAGGCTGGAGCACTTCTGTCAATTAATCCTTGTTTGACTGGAGGGATACCTAGGAAACACCCAGCATTCCAGGGACAGGAGCTTCAATAGTGTCACTACTGGGTGGCTTGCCATGATCTGATTGTAGTGGCACTGTACATGCTATGTCAAGCAAAACTCAGTTTGCTGTAAGACCTTAGTGTTGTGCCCTCTTTTCTTTGTGGTATGTATCCAGTCTTGCAGCTTGTCATCTTCAACATTTTAGTTAAACGTGTTTAGTTAACATTATAGTTTAGTTGCTCTGACAGGGAAAATCTGTTATTTCTAGCAGCTGTGCAGAGCAGTGATTTTGCAGGCAAGCTGACCCATGTCAAAAGTGGATTGCAGATGATTTCAGTGGTACAGGAGACAGATGCTTGCCAGATCAGTGATGTAGTCTGTAAAGTTTATTCTGATGCACTGGAAGAGCATGCACTGTGGATTTGTACATAGTGACCTCATTCTGTTCGTATTAAAGGTAATGGGTGAAGCCATTTGAAAATCCCAGTGATAATATTCTCAAAGTTTTCTTTAGCAGTTATACTGAGAGCTTGGTAGTGTGTCAAACTTGTGTCCTTCAACAGAA
>VZTT01021708.1:1365-40904 GCA_013400855.1 Buphagus erythrorhynchus
GAAGTGTTCAAAAATGTGTGGATGTAGCACTTGAGGACATGGTGGCCTTGGCAGTGCTGGGGAATGGTTGGACTCGATGATCTTGGTGAGTTTTTCAGCCTGCACGAGTCTGTGGTAATACTGGCTTTGTAGGAGATGGTAATGGCAGAGCCATTCCCTCTGTATCCTTAATCCTCTTTTGCAAGATGTAGGGCAGGAGTGTAAACACAGGTCTCTCACCTCCCAGATAAGTGATCTGCTCAGCTAGGCTGGATGATAGTCTGGATTGCAGTTAATTAATTAAATATTCATTGGCATAAACACTGCAGTCCCAGGCTTCCTCTGCCTAGATAAGTACATGAGCAAGGATTACAGACTCAAATGCTGTCGCTGCTCTCTCGCATGGAGGTTGTTTAATTTTCAACATCTGTTTTAGTCACTGAATCCATTACGTCCTGCTGATGAAAACTAATTTCTTGCTGAAGTGTTTTGCTGGACGAGACTTTAAAGACAAGAGGGTGTAGCTCAGTCAGGCTCTGTGTGGGTTGCAGTTTCAGTGGTGGAGAAGGAAGGCACCTAATACAGATTATTAGGAAGTTATTAAAGCAGAAAACAGTAACAAACAGGGAAGTCAGCTGGGAGGAGGCAGAAGTGGCACACTTGGTGCTGGATGGGAGTTGCCAGAGAGGAGCCCTGGGAGGGGTGTAGGACATTCCCAAAGAGTGGATCAGTTGCCCTTTGAACCCATTGTGTAGGGCCACATAGAGTGAATAATGGCCCAATACCAAACTCACATCTGTGTTTGTAGTAACAGGAGAATTTGGGGTTAGTGGCAGCCCAGAGCTGCAGTTGGAGCTCTGTACTGCTGGTAAAGCAAAGGGCTGTCTTTAAGAAATATTTAATTTGCTTCTGCAGAGCTTGTGTGGATTAGGAATCACAGACATGTACATCCCTGTTGATACAGTGCTAGTCCTCAGTCCTGTGGCTGGGGTGTGCTCTTGTGTTTATGTACACTTTTAATGAGCTGGAGAGAGGGAGAATTTGAAATTGGTGAGTGCACAGAGCACTTGTGCTGGTACTTTTTGTGGTTCAGGATTCAGGGCTTTTTTACTTTCTTGGTGTAACTTTGTTTTGTTCTTGGAGTGATGATTCACAACAATTTTTGCTCTGCTTGATCTAAATGAGAAGTGTATGGAATAAATTCCCTTCCAGTGTGGCTTATGTGTATGAATCCCTTCTCCATGATCATGAAAAGATAATTTATGAAGTGGCACATATAAAATGTTTGCAGAGGGGAAAGCCCTGACAGGCTTTGTAGAGGTTCTCTGTCCATGTGAGAAATTTTGGGAGTCAGGTGTTTGTGTGGCTGGGCTCAGTTCTGTGACGTGCAAAGGGCTCCCATGAAAATGGTGTAATATTAACCAGCTTTAGGGTTGGTCTGTGTTGTAACACAGCCTGCCATTTCCCCATTTCACCTGCCAACTGGAACTCATAAATTATCAGCAGATGACTGGATTGCTTGTAATTAGCAAGACAATATGTTGTGGATAAAGGCCTTTGACATAGATGAAATTCTCACTTTCATCTCTGGGTTGGCTGAAGCCAAGGGTAACCTGTTGAAATTTAAAAAAAAAGACTGAGCTGTTTGCTTCTACATAAAAATTGGCACACAGTAAGGATAAATCTATCAAATGCTTATTCTAAAATTAAAAAATCTTATTCAAAAATCTTAAAGACTAGCAAAAATGTTCATGGAAGGAAGTTTTAGTGTTACCTTTTAAAGTTCTCCTATAAGCCCCATGGCAGGGGGTTGGAAGGGGAAGAACTTTAAAATCCCTTCCAACTCAAAGCATTCTGTGATTCTGTAAAACAGACCCAGACTGACTGGTCAGGCTGTCATAAATTCCAAACCCAGTCATGCCACTGAAACCCACAAGAGCACTGGGCTTTCCCTTTGGAATCCCACCTTCCCCTTCCTTCTCCCAGTCAGAAAATGCTGCATCTCCAAACACTGCATCTCCTGACAGCTTGGAGAGAGCAGCCTGAGCTACAGCCCTTGGGAATGCTGGAAAATGGGAACAGCCTGAGATCCCTTTCCATGGCAGTGTCCCCACTGCTGGGGACAGCTCCAGAGCCTTGGAGGTGGCACCTCCTTGTGCAGAGCCCCGAGCTGTGTGTGGGCAATCCAGGCTGGCACAGACACAGCATTTCTGCCTCTTGGTCCCCTCCCAGCCTGTGCCAGTCCAGCCTGCTTGGCTGGAATGGGAGAGAGGGCAGGCAAATCCGTGTTTGTAAAGCAGTTCTTTGAAAATGAAAGAGTTTGGGTATCTCAAAAATAAGCATAATTTTATCCAGGCAAAGCATTCTTAGGTTCTGTATAATATTACATATACAATGAGACTGTCCTTGTGAATATTATAAAGGTCTGTTTCAACTTAAAATGCTCCAGACTTCTCCGTTGTGGGTTTATTCCTCTGAGACACTCTGGATGTGTTATCCTCTGTAGGCTTTGAGTTAGTCCTGGCACGTTTGTCCAACCTTTCAGTGAATTCCAGGGCTGTTGTTCAGTGTCACACAATGGCCCTGTGTTGTCCCTGTGCTGGAATGAAGCACTCCCTGCTGTCCCACAGCTCTCTGGTGTCACAGCTCCGTGTGCTCCAGCACAGACACTGGGCTGGGGCTGTGCCTGCTCTGAGACCAGGCTGTGTAACGGTGGTGATGCTCTGCACAGCTTAATTACTGGTTTGTCTGGAGTTTCTTGTCTCTTCACTCAGAGCCAGGATTAAAAAATACACGAAGGAAACGGATTTTTTTGTGTTCAGGCTTGATTGTTTATTAAATCTTACCAAAATACAGAAAGTTCAGCAACACTTCCAGCTACCAGCTAGAAGCGAGCAAAATGGAGTTGAACCAAGCTGCCACAAGGTCTCTTAAAGCTAAACAGTCCAAGAGAGAATTAACACCTATATTATTTATCCTTTTAATCCAATAACTAAATTCCCATGACCCTCAGTGTGACACTAACTGTCCAACCAGAAACTACTGCCTGAAACCATGAAGAAGAAGGAAGATGAACACCAAAAGAGACACCACCCAAAATCCTCCATCTTGTCCCATACCCATTACTATGCTGTAAAAACCTCAAATTTAAAACCCTTCACCATATGAAAGCACACACTTCTATTTAACTACACACCCGTGATTTTAACTTCATCATTCAAATTTGGAAGCCTTCTCCAAGGCCTCAGGCAGTGTTCTCCAGGGGATCAGTGCCAGAAAGCACAGAAAGGTCAAAAACCCCGGGTTTCTGGGATCCAACAAGGCTGAAGGAAGGACCAGTGGCCATTCCTATGCCGAGTATTTCACTTTTTAGTTCCAGTTCTGCAGGTGTTGGTGGTGCAGGACTGGGCTGCATGTTCCACCTCTCTGTGCTGTCTCTTCTCTGTGTTGTGTCCCCAGAGCACTGCTGGCACATGGGGTGGCAGCAGCACTGAGCAGCTCCCCCAAGTTTCTGCAACTGTTTTAATTTTGAAATTTCTTCATTACTCTGACTGCTGCAAAAACAGTTTCTTTTCCACTTCTCTTTCTCTTTCCTGGTGCTGTTGTGATTCACTGTTGGGAGGTTTGGAAATCTGCTCCAGGCTTCCTAAACTTATGCAACAGTTGACAGGAAACCTGACCTGCTTCAGAGCTCTTCTCACCTGGCTGAGAATGTGTCTGAGACTGAACTGCAGCAACATAAACTTCCCCCTGGCTTTGGGGAAGAAATGATTCATTATGAAGATTGGAGGTTTGTGCTGTGAGGGAGAATAAACAGTGTGCTGCAAACTGACAGATTGCCCAGTCCTTAGACTGGGTTCAGTGGGAGCTCTGCTTGTTTGGGTAAAGACCTGGGTGTGAAGAGTTGAAGCAATGTGTGATTTGTTAGAACTGGTGGAGGACGGTGTCTGCAATTGTTTCTAGACAGTGCTGGGGCAAAACCTGAAGAAATCTATTTGAAAACAAAGCTGCTGCCAGGGACAGATTTCTGTAATTTAAAGAGGCACATCCCATTTTTCATTCAGGAATGTGCAGATGCTCCATGTGAGCATCATTCACAAAGGTGGCAGCTGTGGAGTTGTGGATGTGACCCAGTGGGTTGTTGGGCAGCTCCTCTACCTGTTCACTTCTGAGTTTAAGCAAAATCCAAATTTTCATACCTCGATGAAACAATGAGTATGATGCATCTCCATCAAACCAGCTGAATTTGATATGTAATGTGAAAAACTGAAAATAAAAGAGATGGACTGGAACAGGGACATGAGATCCAGAAAGCCTCATCCAGCTTTGATGAGCTTTGATCCAGCCTGTTCTGCTGCACTTACAGAAAATATGGACTCATTCCCTCAGACCTGCAAAGAGGGGATTGAGAAAAACCCAGCTCTTAAAATGCAGTGATGGATTGTGTGTACATGTACTGTGCTGTACATGAACCAATTCCTTTGGGGTGTGAAGGCACTGGCTTTAAAACATCCCCAGGTGATTGTGGCCAGTGGATCCCAAAGTATTTACAGCCAATGTCCATAAGCAGATTCCTGTGCCAGGAAAGGTGTTGGAGGTTGAAGTGCAGTAATCTCTGAACCTTTTTTCCTTCCTTGCAGGGCACCATTCGCAGGATCATTATTGAGAACCCAGATCAGGTAGGGAAACTGTGCTGGACTTCCCTCAGCTCCCTCCCCAGCTCCTCCAGGGGATGATAAACACTCTGAGAGCACACAGCTCACACCTCTCAGCAGTTAAATCTTTATTAATATTGCTTAATTACTAACTGTTTCTACTGTATTTGTTTCACATAGTCCCTATGCAAGCCCTTTGATCCCAAATGGACACACACTCACATGTTCACATCCTAAAGGACATCTCACATATATTTAAATTATTTATTTTTAGTCAAAATTACCCTAATCCTGAGTTTGCTATTTGACAAGATTTATGGATGTTTTTATTTACGTGTTTTACAGGAGCCATTATCCCCTTTTCTTAGAGGGGCCAGTTTCTCTCCTGGAAATAATGTCATCTATGAAAAGACAATAAGAAAATATGAGCTATTAAATCCCCTCCAAGTAAGTTGGGTGTTTATATTATCTATTGCAAGAAGAAAATTGAGTTGGGAGCAGGAAATTGATGTTTCTGGGTTGGGTTGGTTCTGGGTTTTTTTTCTTATTTTTGTTAGGAGTAGCTGCCAACCTGAGAACTGCCTTGTTGTGATCTAGGACACCTTCTTAAAGTAAATGGAGCAATATTTAGGGAGAGCAGAAGGTGGAATATTTGCTGTGTTTTTCCTAAGAATTTTTTATTAACTAACAATGAAAACTGCTGTTGTATCTCTAATACTGTCAGTCTATATCTGAATAGTGGCTGTGAATTAGTTTTTTTGCAGTAGCTTTACAACAGAACAACCAAGATATATTTTTTCAAGAGTTAGTAAAAAGAACCCTTAACTTTTTTCCTAAAAACGTATTTGTCAAACCTGTCTGAAATTTCGTCTCACAATTGGTGTTTTGTCAATAGCAAAAATATTGCTCCATTTTTTTGCTCTGAAACATTTCCAGCAGGAAAAAAAAATTGAAATTTAGCATATCTCAGAGTGTTTTGCTTGAGGATTTTTTACTTTGTTTTTTAAAAGTGAACTTTTCATGCCTCTCTGGATTTTAGACAGCTGAATTCTCTGTGATATCCAATCTCTGAAGTGGAAAAGGAAAAAAAAAAGTAATTATAAATAACAGCTTCTTTCTTTCTGCAGGTGATATGCAAAGAAAAGAATTAAAAATTGTGGAGTTTAGCCCTGGAAACCATAGTTTTACTTCTGGTTTTTGTTACCTGGGCTATGTTTAGATTTAGGTCAAATCAGGAGTGTAATTTTAAAGGAGATTTTCATGTGTAATGGGACATTGACCTTGGGAAATGTTTTTTGCCTGTGCTTCTCAATGGCAGCTACTAAAATTGGAAGGAAAATTGGTGAATTGCAATTCTGGAGTATGAATTAGGTATAAAAGCAATTTTATTTGGATTATTAAAACATCCAAAACCAGCACCAGACATTCACAGTCACATTGGCTATTGGGGTTGATTTCCCTCCAATGCAGAGTGTCCAGCACTAACGGGTCCTTTTTCTATCTCAGGAGAAGCATTCCCCTCTCTGTGCAGAGTGTCCAGCACTAACAGATTATTTTGTGTCCCAGGAGAGGCATTTCCCTCTCTATGCAGTGTCCAGCACTAACAGGTCCCTGTCCCAGGAGAGGCATTTCCAGGTGTGCCCAGCACAGCAGTGCCCGCAGTGCCCACTGCTCTCACTCACCCAGCACTGCCAGTGGACACATTTCATTCACTATTGAGGTTAATCTCCCACCCCATGCAGAGTGTCCAGCACTAACAGATCCTTTTGTGTCCCAGGAGCAGAATTTCCCACCCCATGCAGAGTGTCCAGCACTAACAGATCCTTTTGTGTCCCAGAAGAGATATTTCCCACTCCGTGCAGTCTGTCCAGCGCTAACAGGTCCTTTTGTGTCCCAGAAGAGACATTTCCCACCCCGTGCAGTCTGTCCAGCACTAACAGCTCCTTCCTTCCCTGTGCCAGGAGAGACATTTCCAGATGTGCCCAGCAGAGCAGTGCCTAGCACTGCCACTCACCCGGCAGTGCCAGCGGACACGTTTCATTCCCTGTTGAGGTTAATGTCCCACCCCTGCAGAGTGTGCAGCACTAACAGGTCCTGCTCTCCGTGTCGCAGGAGCGGCAGTTCCCGCTGTGCCCGGCGGAGCAGTGCCCGCAGTGCCCGCCCGCCCAGCAGTGCCAGCAGACACAGACCGGCTCTCCCTGCGAGCTGTGCCCGGGCCCGAGCGGCGACGAGTGCCGGGGACACCCCGTGAGGAGGGGCACGGCTCCCCCCGAGCTGGTGAGGGCTCCGCGCTTTGTGAAACTCCGGGAATTGTTTTTATTTTAGCGGGTTTATGGCTCTGCAGCCTCCAGAGGTCTGTGTTGGGCTCTGAACACCGCAGCCGTGTCACTAAGCACGGTCTGTGTGTCTTGCTGGGACTGTCCAAGGCTTCCTCACATGCTGTTGGGGAGGAAAGGCTGGTTGAGGAACTGCATTTCTCCTTGTCACAGACCTGTGCTCAGGTGTGCACTGAGATCAGCCCGTGGTATTTAACTGCTCAGTCTCACCGGGCTGTTTGGTTTTGTTTTTCTTGACCCATCAATTCACTCGAGGTTTCACCTGTCGGTCTGTACACAAAGACTGAGGGATGCACAGCGTCTGCCTAGGGAGGAAACACACATTGCTCTGTACCCTTGGCAAACATCAGCTCAGGGCTCCTCTCCTCCCACGCTGATCAACCAGGGCTTCAAATATATTTCAATTTGATGCAAAAGTTGTTGACAGATTCAGTGGAAGCAAAAAGGAGCTTCCTGGTGTACCTGTAGCCTATTAGTGCAGCTGGGGAAGGGAGTGCAGCAGGTCCCTCCTGTGCACCCAGTTGGTGTTTGGGTGACAATGACAAACACCCTGGGGACCTCGGTGTCAGACCTGTGCAGAACCTTCCAGAGCTTGACACTCCCATCAGCCAGCTCAGGACACTCAGCTTGGGCTGATGTTCCCATAGAGCAGAAGACACTGCTGTGGAAGCAGGACTTCACCTGTTTTTTGTTGTTCTAAAGGAAGTCATTCCTCTCTGTACAGTTTATTGAAAACCAGCAGACATGGAAGACTCACTACCAAGAAAAATGTAAATAAATTGCAAATTCCTAGGAGCAGCCAGACCTAAATCCATCCTACCTGTAGCATTTTCATCCTGGAAAGGGATCCTGTTCTGATGTGCTGCCTGTCTCCTGCCAGGTGAGCTGCCCCCAGGACACCCCTGAGCAGCTGGACTGTCGCTTTTTTGGGGAGCTGCTGGCCGAGCTGCACCGCAAGAGCACCGACCTGTACAGCTGCTTGCTGCAGCACGTGGAGAAGATTGGGACAAGGTACTGCCACTGGATCTGTCATTCCCATGTCCCAGACATCCAGCACTGCACAGCTGACAGGGACAGGGTTGTTTGTGAATTGGTTGTGCTCTTTGTTTCTTCCTGACAGCTAGAATTGATTGGATGTTTTACACATTCATCTGATTTGCAAGTAACCGAGGTTATAGAAATGCTGTAAGCCAAGGAAATTTATTGAATTTGATGCTTAAGAATTGTGTATCCCACACGTGTTTGTACATTGAGCAAACAAGAACTTACAGCACACTCTGACATACATTTCATGACACAATTCTATTGCTGTGTCCTGAAGAAACAATCCAAACGTCCAAATTTCCTCTGTCCTGTTGTGATGTTGTGTCATGGCTTAAAGGACAGCGACCACCAGGCATAAAGCTCAGTCTCTACATCCAAATGAACATTAAGCACATTTTCTGCAGAGCCCTGCAGACCATCTGTGGGAAGAAATGAGAGTCACAGCAGGCAGTGCCCTGCACAACCTCTCCCCCTTCCCCCCCAGTCACCCTCATTCTTCTCCCTCACTCCCGATCTTGTCTGGTGCTTTCCAAGGTCACTGAATAAGGAAAGTGGTCCTGTAGCAGGGAAAAAGGGAATTTAACCATCCCAGAACCCCTGAAAGTGCCGAGTCAACACTTAGGGCAGGGCAGTGCATCGCAGCAGAGTTGTGGGCAAACCATTACCCCGGCAATTAAGGGAGTAATTGGGTTAAGTGCCCATAATTGGGATAACTGCCCAAAGGACTGGGGATAGTCAGCCTGTGTTAGCCCGGTTCCTGCAGGACTCCAGCCTCCCCAGGAATTCCTCCACACAGGGAAGGTCATGACTTCAGCTGATAAAGACCCTTCCTTGCTCTGTATTGTCCAGATAATCTTTTAGTGGTGAATGTGGGCCTGAATCCTGACAGTTCTCAAGCAGCTTTGAGTTAACAGATCCTTGGATTTTGTGTTTTACAGAAACCACGACATCGAATTCACGTGCCAGGTAAGGCCAGGCTGTCCCCTGACACCGGTGGGAGGAGGGTTCAAGCAAATTAAGCCCAATAAAGGAGGCTGGTCTTCGTTAGTTAATGCTTCCTGCTTAGTAAAAACATTCAGAGCCTGAAAACTACTGCCAGGCAGGTATTTGCAAATATGGTAATACTGAAAGGAAACTTCAAGAACTTCCATTATTCTAGTATGAGAGTCAAATTTTGGAAGTCCCTCCTGCTGTTCCAATAATGGTTTCACTGGAAAACGACTTGCACAGGTAGCTGTATTTTTGCAATGTGTTTTTTGCAAAGGCTCTTTCACTCCATGGCCAGTGAAGCTGCTCCTGAGCAGCAGGTGCTGCACCTTTGAAGGCATTCAGTGTGAATGGGGCAGAAATACCTGTCCAGGGTTCACCTGCAGGAAGCAAAGGCCACTGAATCCTGGCAGCATCTCCTGGTGGTCATCTGGGGTTTATTGGCAGCCCATTCAGAAGCAGGAGGTTTTGCCCCACCATAAACTGCTGGGAGTTGTTGTAGCATCAGCTGTTAATTCCTGAGAGAGGATTGGTTTGAATAGTGCTTTTAAGTGTTAAATTTAAGGATTTGAATATATGCTTCATGTATCACTTTATCTCATTTTGTACATGGCCCACATATAAAAGACTTTGGAAGTTTTCTGGATAGACTTTGATCTATTTTTGTTCTTATTTGCCTTGTACTAAGGATGTTTTTCATAGCAGAGCTGTGTAATTAATGAAGAAACCACATTACTATGTACCAGGCAAAATTCTTAATCAAGATGTCTCCCCTTTCCTCCCTTCTTTGCTTAGACTGAAGATATTGAAGAATTAATTCCCAAAGGACTGTCTGAGGCAACAAAGCAGCAGATTCGTTATCTCCTCCAGGTATGGGAGCTTGGCAGCCTGTAGGAACTGGGAGCAGTAGGAGCTGGGTCACACACAGGAGGGGCTTGGTACATAAAACCCTGCACTCTGCATTCCCTCATCCCATTGTTTCCAGAGTGAAGGGGATGGAATGGTGGCTTTAAGAGAAGTGCCACAATCCACTTGTGTATTTTAAACTGAGCTTTGCTGGGGCTTTCCTGCAGTTTCACTGGAAACTGTATTGGCTTTGGACCACTGACAGGAGAACAGAGACCTGTCATCTTTCTGTGTTGTGTATTAAGGCTTTACTTTAAAAGCCAAACACAAACAGGAGGTGCTAAAAACCCAGAAGCAGAGGCTGAATCCCACCTGCTCCCAGCCCAACCCCATGGCTGGGCATGGAGCAGGGAGGGAGCTGAAGAACCAGCCCAGGACAAAACCCTTTACACCTGAACCACAACAGGAATGGTTCCATTTGTTGGCAGATGCCAAAAGCACAGCTCAGCACTCAGAGCTGCCTTTGTCATGCAGGTGTGTCAGAGCAGGATCCAGGGCAGCCTCAGCAGGAGTGTCCTGATCTGAGCTCCCTCAGGTAGGGGGAGGGTGATCCTACCTGGGAGCTGCACCTTGGAATCACTTCCTGGTAAAAAAAATCCAGTGGAATGAAGTTGGGAAGGAACAGGCTGGTCTGAGTTCACAGCTGCCCTGCTCCTAACCTCCTCCATCCCTTCCACCTGGAATTATTCTGTGCTTCTCTTACAAGGAAGATGGACATCAACCCCCAAATATTCCATGGCCTCATGCTGGCACACTGTCCTGGGAGGCTGGTTCAGCTCCAGGTGACAAAGCTGGAACAGGCATTTCCTGTTGTCTCTGTGTCCAGCTGGTTTTACATCCTCACAGCTGTGACTATGAACTGCAGCCAAAATGGCTTTTGGGGAACCAAGTGTTGTCAGGATCCACCCAGAGTGCTCTCAGACCCCTTGGCCACCAGGAAGAGCTGGGAGGGAAGGGTTTGCACAGCCCAGGATCCTGTGCTGGGAATGCCCAGTCTTCTCTAAGGACACAGAGAATCCCACTGTAGAAGCACATGGCAGCTCTGGGATTTAGCAACCTCTAGCACTAAGAAATTTCTGAGGGGGGTTTTACTTACGTTTTTGTACTCTAAATTTTACCATTTGACTTAATTCCTTCTTTCAAAGTACTCTAGTGTATTACACAATACAACCAACACAACCATAAGGCAAAAGTGCAATTCCACTTTAATTTCAAAACAAACAAAAAGGTGAGTTACATTAGGAATGCAGTCTCAGTCACACCATGGCACCAGTGGGGATAAACACAAACAATGGGGATAAATCCCCATATGGATAGAGAGCATGAGAGCTCATTCTTCCAAGTCAAGGGAACACATAGGAGGGTTTTCACTTTTGTCTGGACAGGAAAAAAACCACAGCTTTTGCACAGAATATTCAGCCCTTCCACGAGAGTCACAACTCGAGCAGTTATTTTGTGTGTCCAAGTCTATTTTTCTTCTTTTAAATATTATAAACGTATCATGAAATGCAACAATTTATGCTTTTACCTGAATCAGTATACAGCTATTAGAAGCTTTAAAATTAACATTCCAAAGGAGACCAGTGTTGGGCTGTGGTCACTTCTGGTTTTCTCTTTCATCCAGGTGACTCCTTTCATCTTTGAGATCTTTTTCCTTTAAAGGGAGGAGTTGACTTTTTTAATTTAAATTTTTAAAAGTGTTAATTAAATTCCCTCAACCTTAAGCCCAAAGCTTTGCCAGATCTCAAACATGACTCATTCCTCTGTGCCTTTTTAGGTAGGGCAGTAATTTTTAAAAATCAGCGTAAGCACAAAGCCTTGAAAGCTCAAATAATTGTGCAATATTAACACATTTATTTTTCCCTTTATTGGTGTACAAAGGCAGTTCCTTACCCTGTTGTTCCTTCCACTTTTAACAGTGTTGTCCTGTGTTACAAGGCAGAAATTGAACACTGGCATTTGCAGAACAAAGTGCAATGAAAATATTTCCTGTAGAAACTGTGGGCACTTCAAAGGATGTGCAATGGTTTTAGAAGTTACTGTCAGCTGTAATGCAGTTTCTGTTCTACCTCTTGTCAGGCATATTGTAAACAAAGCTGCCTAATTAATCCCAATTATCCTTTTAATTTCTCCCCTCCCAGATGAGAGCAACATCGGACAAATCCCTGAGACTTGTGCTTTCCACCTTCAAGAATCTGCGTGAGGAGCTCTGCCATTTGCAAGATGACCTGGGGGTGAGTCCTGTTCTTCCCTGCCCATGGCTCATCCAGCTGTTCCCAGCTGGCAGCAGGAGTCCAGGGCTGGCATTCCAGGCTATGGCTGTGCTGGTGGCAGTGGCTGCTCTGCCAGTGCCTCAGGGGGGGCTGGATGGACATGGGTGGCTTTGGCAGCTCCAGAGGTTTTCCAGGCTGGATGGACATGGATGGCTTTGGCAGCTCCAGAGGTTTTCCAGGCTGGATGGACACGGGTGGCTTTGGCTGCTCCAGAGGTTCTCTGGCCTTCAGCCATCCCAGCCCTGTGGCTGTGGATGCAGGCAGCAGACAATTCCAATTGGGGAAGCAGCAATGTTCCCCACACCAGCCCAAGTGCTTGGCCTTGCTGGGAATGTGACAGCTTTGTCCTGGAAAATGCAAAGTTGAAGGAGTTTGAACTTGAGCACAGAACAAGGAGTGTGTGCAGTGGGCTTAGTTTTGTGGTGGCTTTTGTTTGTTTGGGTTTTTTGTTGGCTTTTATTTAAATTGTTTCTGGACAGACTGGAAGGGCAGTGTCCAGGATCCTAGTGCTCACCACCCAGCACAAAGCCACAGGCACACAGTGTGTGCTGTGTACCTAAACCCCAAACTTTCAGTAAAGTTGAGCATTCTCTCAGTTCTAAAACACCCCTTTATTAATGAGTGTGCTGCACTTTATGGAAAGAATTTACTGAAAAATTGCAGCTTTTAACTGTAAACCTTTGACTTTTGTCCTGCAGAAGCTGGAAACCGACAATGTCTTGCTGAAGAAGGATTTGGCTTTTAAGGATTCTCAAGTAAAAGAATATGAAACAATGCTGGCTTCTCTGAGGGAGAACAACCGTCAGCAGCAGGTGAATCGAGAAACATTTTCAGTGTCATTCCAGGCAGCCAAAATGGGGCAGTTTGCTGACTTTTGGGTACTCTGAGTACCTGCTGTGTGTGATGCTGTTCCCCCTGAGGAATTCCTTGTGCTCATTCCCATTGTGCTTTCAGCAAGGGCTGAGGGACAGCACTGCCAGATGCCGCTCGCTGGAGGAACAGCTGCTGTCCCTGCGGCTCAGCGAGGGGGACAAGGACTGCCAGCTCAAGGAGCTGGAGTACAGCAAGAGGGCCCTGGAGCAGGAGATCCAGAGCCTCAAGCTGCAGGTGAGGGCTCACCTGGCTGGGTGCAGTAGCTGAGTCCCAGACTCAGAGGGATCAGCGTAGGAAAACTAATGATGAAAACTCTGTTTGTAAAATAAAAATGGGTTTTTTGCTGCAGAGCTGCTCCAGCCCAAGCCTGCAGACCACGACAGATGAGCTCTCGAGCCGCTATGTGGAGATGATCAACAGCCTGAGGGAGGACAAGGACAGGGAGATCCGCAGCCTCAGGGTAAGGGGCTCTGCTGGCACTGCCTGTGTGCAGTACAGCAGCACACATCTACCACTGGCACTTCTGGGGTGTCTCCTGCTTGTGCAGTTACTTTACTCACAGGCACTGGTGATGCTTTGAAACCTTTATAGTAGAACATGAAACTGTGGTTTGAAAAAAACAACAAACAGTCGTTCTTTACATGAAGAAATTAGGGATCAATGTGATTAGCAGACTGTCTAAAAGGATATTTTGTATGTCCTGATTACATAAGAAATTAGTCAAAAGATGCTCAGTAGGAAACAAAAATAAATCCCAGTCATAGCTGTATGTAGGAAATGTCTCTCATGGAAATCAGTGGTAAAAGTCTCCAACCCTGGAAGCCAATTCAACTGTTCAGTGTTGGTTTAGCTTTAGAATTATAAAATCATTAAATTAATACTGGGTAGCATTCAGCCCAATTAGCACTTTCTGAATTTACTGTGTGGTGCAACTTCCTGACCTGACAATCCCTGGTTCTCACTTTTGATGGTGTTAATGAAATACCACCCCCAGAGCCCTGGGTCAGTGCTGAGGGGCCCTGCCCAGAGCCCCCCACACCTGAGAGCTCCTGCCTTGTTCTGCAGTCCCAGCTGTGCCAGTTCCAGCAGGACATAACCAGGAGAGAGGGGAGCAACAGTGACTTGCAAATGAGGCTGCACGAACTGACATCGCTGCTGGAGGACAAAGAGGCTTTTATAAAACAACAGCAAGAGGTAAAATAATACAAGTTATTTCTCTTCTAAGGGTTTTTGTGTTTAAGCCTCCATGTACTGTGTAGGTGGAACCTTATCAGGAAGTCCCTTGTCCTCTCCTGGCTCAGGAAGGGGGGTTAGGATTTGTTCTAACTGAATGCTTTCCTCTGCCAGCCTTCTGGAAGGGCAGAGTTTCAGACTGTTGAGACAAATTTATGCAAATATTTTGTTGTGGCTTTAGTGAACTGATACTTTAAAAAACATTACTTCACATCAATTTTTGCTTTTGGTTTTCTCAGGAGCTCTTCAGACTGAAGCATGAGAAGTTATCTGGCAGTCAGTCCCCTGGGGTGACAGCCATCATCACTAAAAAGTAATGTCACCTTTTTTTAAAAGCACATCCTTTGGGCTTGCCTTTGTTTAGGCTGTGTTAAGCAATCTGTTCAACTCTCTGCAGGTACAGGAATCAGTATCCTATTCTGGGTCTCCTGTCTGATGACTACAAGGTCACATCACCTGTCAATAAATCACAAACGATTGTCATTGAGAGGACTGGGGAGATCTGGAAACACGTAAGTTTACCTGTTCCCTCTGCAAACCCTAAGTGTTCAATTTAACTTCAAAGCAAGTATTACCCAAACTGAGAGCTCAGAGATGCCCTCGTGGTAATTTAACTGCAAAAACAAAGTGACTGACTGCAGCCAGGGCATTGTCCTGGCTCTTGGGTGCAGGCAGTAATTGGTGGGTGTGGTACAAATAAAACCTTTTGTTGTTTTCTCTGGCACGTAATTACCCTGAACAAAAGCAGCAGCGTTGCTCTAACCCCGGCCCCGGGGTGTTGCTGTGCTGGGCAGGTAGGCAGGGACTGTGTCCTGCTCTGCTCTCAGGTGAGGAGGGATTTGGGAGGGCTGTGCTCCTCTGCATTACGAACATTAATGACTCCAAGCTATTACTAAAACATACAAAGCACCACATCCCTGAAACTCACCTTGAGCCAGGGCAGTGACGAACCCAGGAATGCAGAAGAGTGGTGACATTTTAAGGAGTGATTCAGAGTAAAAACAGAAAACAGGGCTGCAGAAGCTATTTCTGTTACAGGCAAGGCTCGTGGTGCCAAGTCTGGCTACAAGGAAAAGGCTGGAGAAATGGCAGGGTAGCCAAGCAGGGGTGGTGGTGGCTGCAGGCACAAGGTCACAGCAGCACCTGGACACAACCATGGGGGGGGACACAGCCAGGGGACAGTTCTGTGACAGCCTGAGCAGATGCAGGTAAACACACCTGGCATGCTCTTCAAGGGGACTTTGCCTGCAGCAGGATTAAGAAAGCAAAAGGCTCAGGTCACTGGCAAAGAGCAGAATTTTATTACTGATCCCTAAACCTCACCCAGGTGCATTGCAACCTAGTGAAATGTCAAGCAACAAAACATCAATAGAGAAATGAAAAAGTAAAGTGTTTGGTACAGAGGAAAGGTTCACTGGTCCCCTTGGACACTCTACAAGAGAAAACAAGTAGGTAATTAAATGAGATGCTTTATGGGAGGTAGTTTTGTTTCATAACAGAAACAGGTTTGTGTATTTCTTCTAACAAGCTGCTTGTTTCTTTTAGGAGTGAGAGAAACCTCAGAGCTGCTCCAAGGAGTTCACAACCACTAAAACTGCTTTACTTTCTGCTCTTCTGCATCCAAAAAAGGTTCAGTCTGATAGTGAGGAAGGCTGGGAAAACATTAAGGACTCACTTTTCCCTCGGAAGAGTGGGATGCTCTCCCTCTGTGGACTTCAGCTGTTCTTGACTAGCTCCTGCCCTTCAGCCAGTCCTCGGGCAATCTAGGAGACAAAAGGAAGACACTTGAAACCTTTTCCTCTTGGTCTTTGTAACCATGTTCCATCTCCTCATGCTGAGGGAATGACCCCGATGTCAGTCCCACCCCTCCCACAGCTGTTTCCAGTGCAGAGTCACGGGCTGCATGGGAACTTCAAAAATACCTCACTGGGAACTGCTCCTTACCTTCCACCTGCCTCTGTCTGGGAAGCTCGGACACAAAGGACAAAACTTACATCAAACCCAGCTTCTGACCTGGCAAATGCTAGCAGGACCCAGTTCAGTGAAGGGCTGGGCCAAGGCTCATTTTAGAGAATGTTTCTGACCTCAGAGGTGATGTATTTTCAGCCCTAAACCAGCTGTAAGTATTTGCTGTGCTTCAAATTCTCAGGAACTTGGTATATTTTTATATAGAAGAACTTTGTGTGAAAATAACTCATGGACTAAATTTCCTTATCAGACTAACCTGCCATTTACAATTTCTGCTCCTTGCAGGACTTCTTTCAAACTGATTTGGTGTTCATGATTCAGTAGTTGTCTGAGCACACAGCACAGAGACTCACAGGGAAAGTTTGCAACGCTGCAATCCAAAGGTGCTCTTCTATCGCGGGGTTCTTGCTTTGCTTTCCTGCTGCAGCCATGTATTTCTGTTCCCAGATAATATAGATCCTAGGCAATGTTTAATGGGGAAAGAATGCTGGAGGCTATCTGGAACCATGAAATAAACCCAAGTCTAACTCTCTGCATCATTGTCTGTCTGTCTGTCCTGGAAACATCTTGTGTACAGCTGGAGGGGGAGGTGGTGTCTTGTTCCTCTCCATGAATCCTTACAAGTGAAGGAAAAGGGCTGGCTTCCTTTTCTGCCTGCTGCTGCCAGCCCTCCCTCAGGTAATGCTGGATGTCCAGCTGGCCTTGTGCTCTTCAGGCCTGGGCACAGAGCCACGAGTAAAACCTGTTCCTGCTGCTGCTCTTTGAGTGGGTCCAGCCTGAGACACGCCTGCAATTTCACCAGTCTGGCTTTAATGAGTTAAATACCTCATTTGAATGAGGAGTGCCTTGCCCCTCTGCATTCAGTAATTATTCTAAAACAATCAACCCCTTTTCAGCAGAGCAGTGAATGAAAGGTACATCTACACTCAGAGCTAAGGTGCTCCTGCCATGGGACAGTGTCAGTGCAATAAATAGTTTAAGTTACGCTGTCAGCAAAAGACTTTTCACCTTTGGAGATCTTAAACACAAAAAAGACTAACAGAGGAAGAGCCCCCTGGTTGTTTAATGCCATCAGTTACCTGTGCAGGTGTCTGGGTGCAGGTGCTCCTTGTGCTCCCACCACAGCTGGGGGTTTCCCACAGCTCAGACAAAGCTACAAAGAGCAGAAATGGGAGTTATTAATGGCCACAGCTGCTGATGGCTCATCCCAGCCACGGATGTGCTAAGCAGCCCCTCACTGACACCAACCTGTTTCCTCCACTCCATGGCACAGCACAGGGCACACAGGGACCTCCCCTGAGGAGGGACAGGGCTCAGACCAGGAGCTGCTGGGCATGGTGGGATAATTCCATGGCAAAGGCCACCATCAGGCAAATGCTCTTTTCAAATCCAGCTGATCCATCCCAGTGGAAACACCATCCTGGAGCAGCCAGGAAAGCTGCAGCCTGCTTAGAAAAAGCCCAGGTTGCTGCTCAGGCCAGCCAGCTCTCTGTCCTGGGGGTAGCAAGGACAGCTCCTCAAATAATCTGAAGACCACCAGACTCTGTAAATGCTACAGAGCAGAGGCTGTAACTACACTTTATACTCATAGAAAACACAAAGCAATGAATGGTTGTCAAAAAGCTGCATTAGACTAGTAGATAAAGCATATGGCCATTTATTTATAGGCTGGTTTTGTTTTCAAACAATATGTATTTAAAAAGCAAGTTGAGTATTTTTTACTATGGAGTACCTGTTACTGTGGGCTCAGCTGTCCCCTCTTTGCTGTGGAACTGGAACTGATTTATCTAATGTGATTTCTGCTGGAGTTTACAGAAACTCATTTTCTCATTTACTCAGCTCTGTAAACCTGGTAAGAAGAATTTTTCTTTAGCTCATTTCCCACCTCAATTTCAAGTAGGTCCACCAAGACTTCTACATTTTTTTCCAGAAACAAATTAGAAAAAAGTCAGACACTATTTACTTTATATAATTGCAACAATATACATTCTGCCCTGTCTTTATCTGCCAGAATGCAGAGTCTTGTTTTGCACTGAAAAAGAGAAAACTGTCTTTTTTGTTTTGACTGAGTGCAGTATTGAAGTTTCTCTGCCTCAGCTGTAAAATAAAAGCCAAGGAGAGCCCTGGCTGGGAAGTCCCTGACAACTCCAGCAGCCACCAGCCCACACCCAGTACCTCATCTTTACCTCCAGAGTTGTGCTGCAGCTCTTCCGTGTTTCCTCTCTAATTTATTACCCTTTATTGTGGGCAGTTGAAACCTGAGGAAAGAAAAACACAGCTAATGATAAGGATGTGAATCACTTTTAACTGCACCTATCAGCCCAATAAAAAGCTGCACCAAACAGATCTGACATTTCAGAGCAAGCCCTGCACACTTTTGTGAGGCTCTGCTTGCTCAAGCACCTGTCACAGCACTCAAATATTTACTTATAAGGGCACTGAGAAGGATTTGGGAACTGTCCCTGAAACTGCTGAGGATTCAGGTAGCATTTTATCCTTGCACTTCAGAAGACTTAAACCACCACTTCCTAGTAAAATCTTATGTCAAGAACAGCAACTGACCTCCTGCTTTGATACAGAACAATTAATTACCTGATTATTTGGTCCATCTGTAGGTTGGAAAAATGAGCCAGCACAGCCATGGGCAGAGTCAAGGATCATCTTCAGGCTATGAAGAAACTCCTTCGGTCCATGTATTCAACATAACACTCAGGAACAAAGCACTGACATTGTCACAAATCCACAGCTTTAAATCACTAAAGTTTTTTCCCTTCTGACTGCTGGGCATGCAAGGAAAAGCAGGAACAAAACCCAGATGAATTCATTCCTGTCTGCTTAATTTCTGCAAAACCTATGAGTTCAGTGGCTCAAAGCCCATTGGAAATCCTCCATGAAGGGTTCATTTAAGAGCACATGTTCTTCTTATCTGTTACTGATGTTGTAATTCAGGTATTCTAAAAAGAAAGGGAATTTAGGATAGCAGCGTTTACAGTATTTCTTCTACAAGCTGTTCTATTACACAGGTAAAAAGACAAAAGCCTACCTGGGTTTTCCCAAAATATGTAAGAAGTTTTTCGTTCTCTTAAAGGAAAAAGTTCAAAGGAATGTCAGTATCACATTTGATGATTATTTTAGAAATAAGCAAAACAAACACAAATACATTACCTGCTGGTTCAAAGGGTTAAATCAAACCCAATGTTCTCTCCTCAACAGTCTGATGAATAGACCTGCAGTAACCTGTTTACTCGAAACGTGATTACATATTAATTAGTGAATAATGCAATTAAAAACATCAGGCAGATTTACAGAGAATGGGACTTTCCTAAACACCATAAATGAAAAGGAAACTCCAAAAAATCTGGAGTGCAAGAGATGCGTTTTATTGTATGCCCGTTACAATGAGTAACACATTTAGAAATAATAATCCCACAGAACAGTGACAATCTTATTTTACAGCGTGTACATCATTTTTTACAGCCACATAAAACACTTATTTGTCTAAGAGATTTCCCAAATTTTAACTTTCTGAAGTTTAGAAATATAAAAAAAATTTATTCTCAAGGAACTGATTCTCATCTGGTGCAAAAACAAAATATGAACATTATCTGGAACACAAAGCCACAATATAGCATGAAGTTACAATTTCTCATGTGAACAGCTGTGTGCAAACATGAAGCAACTAAAAAAAGTAAAAAATACACATTATATGCATAACATTTATGACCAGGTTTTTCATTAAATAGCCCTAGACCAGCTCGTTATATAAGCGCCATTGGATTTGCAGCATGCTAACACAAAGCATTTTTAAAGGGATGCATATTTTAAATGTATACACTGTAAACTCAAGATCCACCTCCAAACTCTAGTGGCAGCAGATTTTTCTGGTTAAATACTGCATATATACTTTCTTACAGATTGAAAATGCATGTTTATAGCATGGTATAGATCTTTTTTTAAAAGAATCGATTAAAAGGTGCAATTTTATGTCTATATGGAAAATTTCATATTAGGAGGTAGGACAGTAACTGTCACACCTGTTAAGAACACTGCCCTAAAGAACCTCTAAGTACTTTGAATTTTAATTAAAAAACCCCTACAGTTTTCAACTGTTTTTAATATTCTTTTTAGAGAAGACTTTAAAGTAGCGAGGAAAAAAATTAGTGTTGAGTCACAACACTATGAGCTGCATCCATTTTTATCCTTAAAAAAAAAAAAAGGTCAAATTCAAAGTTAATTTTGTTATATGTGCCATACTGAACAACATTCAACTGTAGTTTCAGGTAAAAAAAGGGAAATTATATACATATACATCTTTAACCCTAGCACCAGAACACCACCTCTGAGACCATAACATAATGCTCTATTTTAAACATCATATCCTGCAATAAAATAGGTTAGCAGCTTTGAAAACCAGTAAAAAAATGCTTCTTGGACCTAAACTAATAAAGGAAACCAAAAAGTTTCCCTATGAAATGTTTAAAAAAAAAAAAAACAAACCAACAAACCAAACCAAACAAGGGACACCTCCCCCAAATTTCGCCTGTTCTGGAATTCAATTTCTAGGCACAGTTGAAAACGTTGTGATGAAGTGTCTGACTAAAACTCCCCGTTCCAAACTGCACAAGAAGGAAGAGGGGGCTCCTTTGCAAACCCTCTGTAGCTCACCCCACCAGGGATCTGTTTCCATACTGGAGACACACGTTGGGACTAACAGAATGGGTCAACCAGTCAGCTCTGCCCTGTCCTCTAGACTCAGCAATGGCAAATACTGTTCACTTGGAGACATTCATCCATCTTTCTGCAAGTTTAAGACATTCATCATCCTCTGCATTCTCTAGTGCTCTTTAGGTTCTGATCAGCAACAATCATAGGGCTATGACATCCCCTGCCAACCCTAATACTTTTTTAAGACTTTTAATACAAAGAATGTAAAGTTATGGTTTAATATCAAGCTTTGAAACCAGGAGAAACAGTTCGTGAGATTTATTTTTTTCCCCAATTAGCATATCACAGTTTCTACACCGCTTCCTTCTGGAGCTCACCTATCACATTATGGCCTCTTTGTGGTGCCTCATGATGTGCTGATTTTTCTCGGAGGGCCTGCGGAATCCCTTTTTGCAGTACTCACACCTGTGGGGGTAGTCTTTGGTGTGGATGGAGATGACGTGGCGCTTAAAGCCCGACGCGTCCGTGGTGCTGTACTCACAGTACTGGCACTGGTACACCTTCCTGCCACTGTGGGTCTTCATGTGCTTCTTCAGTTCATTCTGCTGCCTGAAGCCCCTTTTACACCTTTTGCATTTAAAAGGCAGGTCCTTGGTGTGAACGGAGAGGATGTGCCCACTGAGCACAAAAGGATCGGAGGTTTTGAAGTCACAGTGCCTACACTGGTGGATCTTTTTCCCTTTATGGGTCTCGCTATGCTTTTTGAGCTCCGAGGGCCGGTGGAAGCCTTTCTCACACACCTCACACTTGTGGGGAAAATCCTTGGTGTGCACTGAAATGATGTGTCGCTTCAGGTCACTGGAGTTGGTGCTCTTGTGGTCACAGTGGGGACACTGGTGAGTCTTATGGCCTTGGAAGAGCTCGGTGTGCTGCTGCAGCTCCTTCTCGTCGGCGAAGGCCTGGGGACAGTGCTCACATTTAAAGGGCAGGTCGGTGCCGTGTTTGGTTTTGATGTGAGTTTTCAGGTTGGACTGGTCAGCACACCTGAACACGCAGTGCTGACACTGGTATGGCTTTTCCCCCGTGTGGGTCCTCATGTGCTTTTTCAGCTCCGAGGGGTGGCGGAAGCCCTTCCCGCACTCCACGCACACATGAGGGAAGTTCTTGCTATGGACTGCCAGCAGGTGCCTGTTGAGCAGCCCCTGCTCTGCAGTCTCATAGTCACAATATTTGCACTTGTGGAGCTTGGGCTCCTTGTCCCTCAGGATGAGTTTATTGGAACTCAACGGGCTCGCCTCTCTGTATCTTCTCGTGTACTCTGTAAACTCGTGCGTTTTATCAACTTTATTTATAAGTTTATGGCTTTCCAGATGATTGTGGAAACTTACTTTTTTGTTAGTCGTAAAGTCACAGTCTGTACACTGGTATTTCTTCTTGATCATATGATCGGGATGGTTCTTCATATGCCTTTTCAAGAATCCTCTGGATTTAAATTTTTTCCCACAAATATGACAAGGGTAAACTGTTAAGGGCTGTCCATCAGGACCTATTATAACAGCTGTTTTTGAACAAACAAAAACAAGTTATGAAGGAAACACATTTACTGATTAAGAAGTTTTAAATCAGCCAAGTGCTGTTCAGATTCATGCACTTACACTTGCAGCAGAGAGAGAGTGGCTCAGTAGTTTAAAAACAACCAATCCACAGCACCTATAGTTTATATAGCTCTGTTTTAGAAACTGCTCAAACAGATCAGGAATATCACATGTGCACTGAATATAGCCATGGGTACTTTTTAATAGCTTGCAACATTCCAATGAATTGCATCAGCCCTGAGTGTACTGACTCTGAATAGCAAAATATGACATTTTCTAGGCACAGAACTGGAGGGGGGAAGGACACAGGAAATACGCAAATCATCATTTATAGCTTTTAATTCTGCATCAGCTTAAAAAAGAGAAAAGGAATAGGACAGGAGTAAGTGGCACTCCATGACAATACCGTAACCATCCACTGTTTACCTGTTTGCCATTGCCTGGCCTCTCCTCTCCTCCTTTTCTTGGTTTTTTGTTTGAGCACTCTATTAGTGCTAATGCTATCACAAATCTGCAGGTACTGTGTTGCATTACCGTTTTTGTTTTCTAATCGTGTATCCAAGTTATTTCCTAGAAACAAAAATTAGACACCATAAAAAACCTTAAACAACTTGTTTCTTTGGGACTGACGACTGGAATTGCACAGCAGCATTATCTACTTTTTAAAAACAAGCACTGCCCATCCCTCTACCACCAACATACATTAAAAAGAAATGTGCTAATAGGAACCACTATCTATCTTTCCTGGCAAAAGTTTAAACACTGATTAATGACTGCTTATGATTAATTAAACACTGATTAATTTCTAAATATATTACTTGATTTTTATTTAACTTGTTTTTTACTTCTTAACAACTGCATTATCTCTTTTCTGTCTGCAAAACTACACTAAAAACTTGGCAGTGCCTCCCAACTTCCCACCCCCTCCAAAAACCTACAAACATCTAGAATTGTTTTCATTCAAAACAGTAGAGAAAGACTGTGGAGTCCTTCAATATCTAATTTATGGCTCATTCTTTGCATCCCTGATTAGGAGCACTGACACAGACATGTCTATCTTTTCAAAGACAGTTTTAGTTTTAATGCTGTTAAAAGCTCTCACCTGCCGCTTGACCATCTTCGTATCTTCGGGGAAGCCTTCTTTCATCTCCTGCAGAAAATGGTATTTTAGTCATTATAAAATAATATTCTTTTTAAAGATCCTGCTTTTGAAAGCCTGATAATGAGAGAAAACTAACTTAGCTAATAAGGAACAGGTTAACACCATCCAAGTGGAGATGTGCAGCTCGGTGTTGTGTAATCATGAGCCTCAGGAGACAAAATCCCATCTCTGGGAGGAGTTAATATCCACCCCATGTGTGTTTGCATGCTTACCCTGCTGGCTCTCCTGCTTTCCATTATTAATATGTTTGTTTCTGCAAACTTTTAACCTCATCTATCCCCTCAGATAGGAATGGTGAGGTTATCTGAAGTGCACACTTTGCTCCTGAGATGGAAGCACTTATCTGTCTGGAGTAGAAGCAGGCAGATAAGAGGACTTGGTCCTTATCAGCCTCTCAGCACAATGGAGTTTTGGAGATGCACAAGGAATACCTCAGGAGCACAGTCCTCATTTTGCACTGGAAGTATTTGCTGCTTTGTGCCAAAGCTCTGTGGTTCTGAAGCACTTTACCAGCCCAACTGTTGGGCTCTCATTATACACCAAGGAAACTTCACTAACTTGCTTAATTAATTGAAACAGAAACTATGGATAACTTGGAATTCTCTTAACAAACATTTAACACACCAAAAACCAAGGAAATTATAAAAAAGACTAGACGAATTCACAATATATCCCAAGACACTTCCACTATTTGAAAACAAATCACTTTTTTTGTTTTTCACCTGAAGCACTAATAGGCTTAAAACATGTATATAAATTGAAATTATTAGGAACATCTTTACACATTTATTCCTACTATTCCCTTTTAACAGTCTTTCCCCCTTCCTCCTACTAGTGTAAGATACTTAAGGCTGTTCTTGTTGTTTAAGATTTTCAACATTAAGCATCAAAACCCACATACTCTGTACATCTGAGCTAGGATCTGAAACAAAATCAAACTTCTCCTAACAAGCTTTCCTTTCTACTCCATGAAACTCAACACACAGCAACCACTGGATGGCAAAGATCAGGAGCTCTTTCCAAACCCCAAGAACAAGGTGAGGTCATCCCAGAGATGCTGGCAGCTGGATGAGGGAGGAAATCATGGCAGGGATTTTCAGGAAAGAAGCACAGGTTCCTACCGTAAGCAGCAGCCCAAGCAACGGGGACAAACGTTTTATTCACGCCAGAGTCCTCAAGCTGGGTGTCTGGAAGGGATGTGGCTTCTTCTTCCCCTACAATAACTTCCATATAAACTTCATCTGCTATTTCAGCACAGCCTGGATGAAGGGAGGAGAATAAATCTTTAATTTTATTCTGCTTGTCCTAACTTTTCCTTCATTTAATTTGCTTTCGCTCTAATTGATACCCATTACAAATTAATTTTCTTCCTTTGGCATTTAGGGGATCATTGCCTATTCAGATATTCCTTAAAGAGAGAAAATATGTATCAATAAATATTAATCCAAAACAAATGCCCACAAAGTTTCCAATACACAAACTCATGAACTTGCAACTGATGACATTTGCCACTTTGTCAGAAAACTGCTTAATTCACAGTAGGAAAACAGAAAAATAAGAAGTTTGACTAACCTCATTAACTTCATCCACAGACATGTTAAATTTAATATAAATAACGAAATTATTGTACACAGTATGCACAAAGTGCATTATCCACATCACTCTAAAATAATTATAGCCTGCTATTTATTTTTAGGGAAGATGAGCTTAGTTTTCTACTACTTCAGGTTGAAGAATCCTTCAGAAAAAAATTTAAAATGTCCTTGAAAATGATGGCTATATGGGTGTACAAATAGCATGAGAAACAAAAAATGTTTCTTATTATGCTTACTAATATCTTCATCTTCCTGAGAAGAGTCCTTAACAGCCATGTAAACCATTTTTTCTCGCTGCATTCTCCCAACACCTCCTTGTTCAATGACTCCAGCTACAGAATGGCCATTGTGAAAGTCACTCTCAGTGACAATTTCTGTCCCACCTTGAACAAAAAGAAGTTACACACATTAAGTCAATGTGAACAAAGCCACTGGTAAGATTAATTTCAGATCCAAGTATTTTTTTGACTTGCTGGGAGCAGCTCAGAGAACACCCCAGCTGGGAATTACTCCTCAGCCATCAGAGATTTTGGTTCTTCCTGCTGCTGCACGAGCAGTCTGTCCCTTCTGTCCCTGGAGACGACAGCCCAGCCCCAGAGGAACAAACTGTATTCTGGGAACAGGGCCTGGGAAGGATCCAGAGGTTTTAGCTCCAAGAGCAACCAAGAGGGGGATTCTGCTTTTCAGGAACAGACACATCCCCTCAGAGTACAGGGATTGCTGCTCTGTCCCTGGGGAAAGGGAACTGCAGAGAATTCTGAGTCCCTTGGTTCACCTGCAGCCCCAGAAATCCTCCCCTCTCTCTGCAAAGGCCACCAAAGGCTCCCACCAACAGAAGGGATCCACTCCAGAGGCTCTGCTGTGCTGACACACTTGGGTCTTGCAAAGTCAGGGAAAAGCAGCAGCTGAAAAAACAGCTGCAGACACACAGCCACTTCTACATTTGGGCTTTGGCTGCCTGAAAATAGCCCTGCCAATCAAAAAAGAACTCGAGACTAATCCACACCCAGCATTTGCTGCATCTGAGCAGCCTCCACGAATGTCACGTTCTACAAAACACTCCAGTCACTGGATTACGTGCAATGAAGAACAAACAGAAAGACCCTGAAACACTTCACAGTACTGAAAGAATAAATAGGATTTCAAGGTACCTATTTCAACATCATCTTCAGCTTCAGCTTTAAATATGTAGACTTTGATAACTTCTGAACCAAAGCCATCATCTTTAGCAACATCATCATTTGCCACCTCGGTACTGATCTTCAAGGGAGTGCTTCCTATATGGTCCAATTTCTCTCCAACATCATCCACTGCAAAGAGAAGAGAATAATAATGAGGTTCAAACACATTTTTAGAAGTCAAAGCAATCAGTAGCATGATTTTCTCCACTGTTCTCCCCATGCACAGGAAAGGTTTGTATTCATAAGTGGCCTTTAAAAGCAGCTCATCTCAAGAAACTTAAAAGAGATTCCAGAAGTTCAGTATTTTACTGCAACTCAGGAAACACAGCAGGAATTACAGAATGAAGGACACAAGAGGGAGCTTGTCATCAAAGGGAATGAGGTAACTGGTTATGGCTGAAACTATTACTTTTACAAAGCAAAAATTTATCAATAATTAAAATTAAATATCTATGCAAAAGGGTTAAAAATTAACCCAGAATTGCCTGATACAGTCTAAGAGTTTTCAAAAGTTTCACTCTGATGCATAGTGACTAAAATTTAGTGGCTGAAACTCTTTTGGAGTGTGATGACTTGGAGTCTATTCCCAGCTAAAGAAGTGTGCATCAAAAATCTGACTCTCTCTTCTCCCTAAAAGAAATTATGATTTTATCCACTTTATCACTTGAAAACATACACATTAATGAAGATGCATGATATACAGCTGATTCAAAGATGCAGTGACAATAAATCCAAACACAACTATGAGAGATTGGCTTCTCATTCTTTACACAACTCACTCACTGATTATTTGGTTTATACATTAAAAATGTTCATTTAATTTCAAAGAAAAAAAAATACATCCAAACTATTAAAAGCAACATATTTTGGTAAAAAGCACATTCACAGAGATGACCACAGATACACCTCAGACTGCCAACACACAGGGCACTGAACTCAGCATCTCTGTGACAAATGTACCGACACACTTCTCAATGAGGATAAATTTGGCTCCTGTGCAGATGGTCAACACAAACCTGTGCAGTGCTGAACGCCCACTGAAGTCCTCTAAATAGAGGAGAATCCCACAAAATTTAGAAAAAATCTGAATGAAATGCATCCCAGGGAAACAGCATCTTACTGCACACGTCACATTAAAATATGTGTGCACTTAGCAAAGAAAAACTCCTTAAAATGAACACTGAGGTGACAGCAGAGCTTCCTGACTCCATGGGGATGCTGAGGCTCTGATACCTGGGAAAAGCTGGTTTACCTGGGATGGCTGCAGTGGTCCCCAGTCCCCTCCCAGCCTCCTGCTCCCAGCGCACTGGTGGCTGCTCCCAAGAGCTGCTTTAACCCCCTTGAGCACTGGGCTAAACTGGAATCACTTTAAGCCTTTAAAGCTCGGGGCAGTCACGAGAGGTGGGAAGGAGAAGGTGCCTCTCCTGCAGCAGGGGGGGTGGGAATCCACCCCAGCAATCCCAAACTAAGCTCTTCCCATTCATGGACAGGATTCCAGAGACACCTACAAAGCTCACAGCACTGGGAAACCTCATTTCTATTCACAAATTTTGGATTGCACCAGGTGAGTACAGGAGTTACTGAGGACAGAACTGGATAAAATGTAGGTAAGCACAAGTAAGTATCCGGTTTTGTTGTAGAACCTCTGTGAAGTCTATACTTTGATGAAAATGAATATTCTGAGTTGGAAGGGACCCTCAAGGATCATCAAGTCCAACTCTTAAGTGAATGATCCATATAGGGATTGATCCCATAACCTTGCTGTTATCAGCACCAGGCTCTACAACCTGAAACATCTATGGAAAACATTTTAAAAATGGTATTTGGGGGTTTTTTTGGTAACTAATGGATTAATTCCATAGCTGAAAAAGTATCAAACATGGATAAGGAACAAAAATTTCCTTGGGAAGATAGTTTTTGCTTTTTTAATTACAAAAACTTTCTAAATCTCTACTGAAATCAATGCCAGGAACATCAACACCTTAATGAGTGCTGCCTGATGTTTGTGTGACCTGGCAGGACACAATCACTGAGAGAGCCACAACAGAGAACCAGAATTCCTCTGACATGCAACTTTCCCAGCACCAGGCCATTAAACCCCTTTACAGCCACTGTGGGAGTGTTACTGCACCTGCTAATTGACATTTCTTATGCTGCCAGAATGGGGCTGTCAGAAGAGAGAAAAGTGGAGATGCTGAAATTCCCTTATCTTGGAGTAAGTATTTCTACATATTTACTAAGCATGAATCTATTAAAGATTTTTTTTTCCTGCAAGGCTTTTAACATTTATAAGATTTTCTTATGCATGTTCTGGAAAATGATAAATATAAGTTTAACTTAATACAATGACCATTCCCACTGCACGTGTGAGTGTTGGAAGGACTGGAGGTATTCCTAGTACAAGGAGGGATTATATACCCAGCTCTGTGACTGCCAAAAAGAGAATTTCAAAGCTTACAAACCCTGCCAATTTAGAATTGAGAGGTGGTCATAAAGTTATTTTCAAAGCTGCAACTCAAGCAACACCAATTTTTTCTACTCATATATTTTATAAACATTACACATTACCAGTTTAACAGAAATAAATGTTTCTGTCCTGGGAAGTTACTCAACAACAGCAACTTCCTGCTGAACAGGGGAACTACCACATGTGTGACAGGAAGTTTTCTTTATGGAAAAATTTCCAACTATTTAACTAATATTATGTGACAGTGACTGTGCACCACTATGGGGCTGGTGAAATAATGTAAGAAAAAAATCCCACCATTTTAGATAGTTACCATGACATCAGCTGCAATGCAATAAACATTACATGAAAGAAAACAATGAGGAATTTTTCAATTTTTTAAAGAATGTTTTCGTCAAAAGAGAACCCCAAAACATGACTATAGCATGTACACTCACATACTGTATTTTAATATTACATATAAAGCCCCCAAATCTTCAATATCCTTTAAAAATAGGGAGTCCTGTTTTAGAGAGGCAAACTTAGAACAGTATTTTTAACATTTGTGGTTACTTCTACACCATTAACCATCCAGTGTATTCTCAAAAAAATTCAGTCTTTACAATTTAAGCTAAAAAAATGGAAACCTATCAGGAAGTTTGGGTATCCAGGGCCTCTGGATCACTTTTGTAAAGAAGCAAATGTGTAATATAGCAAAATTTAGAAAATATCATCTGGGCTGAGAAAATGATATCAATATAGACTCCTATCTGTAAGATGCTGCTTTTTGTTTCAAATACAACAAAACACACTGAAGTGGCAATTGCTTTTGCTTCAAGTCCTGTCTTACCTGAAGTAAATCTCAAGGCTTCCATCTACCTTTTAAACAGATTTAAGTAAGAAGAAACCAACACAGCAGGACAAGCAATCTTCGTCAGGTTCCAAAATATTATTGTTTTTTAGAGCAGCTCATGAAAAGATTCTGTTGTCTAAGTAAGATTCTCACTTCAGTCACTGCTAACCCATCAGTGCTAAATTCTGTGCAGCTTTTCCCAGGGATAGCTCAGGGGAACAGGGAATGCTTGCTTCCTTTCTGTCAATGGACTATCAAAGTGTCTTCCAGCTCTGACTCACCCACCAGAAGCACTACATGTTATTATCTGGTCCCTTAAAATAAACTGAAAACACACAACTGAGAACCTCCATAAATAGATGCTGAATCCTCCCGGGTGAACAAGCTTTAAAGCAAAACTCAGCACACTCCCAGTGTTAAACTTACCTGGCTTGGCTGTTTTCAGGTGTGTGATGTCCAGATTCACCGTGGATTGCCAGCTCCCAATCCATGTGATGCCTCACATGCACTATGCTGGTGATGCCACAGCCACCAGAGGAGCAACACGAGGGCAAGGTAAGTCCCAGCTTTGACAATTCTCCAGGTTTTTCTAATGTCTGATCTACTTAAGTCCCATAGGTTCAAATAGAGGAGTAGGAATCCTAAAATGTTTAGCAAATGAGGCAACAGTGTAAGACACTAAAAAGGAGGTGTTGGTGGCACAGTACCTTACCCCCAGGCCAGCTCCAGTGTGGGTCAGTGGTGGCTTTGAGGTCACCAGAATAGTGCATGGGGCCAGCACGCGGAGCGGGGGCTGGCAACCCGCTGTGGGTCTGAATATCGCAAACCTGAAAAACAAAAGAGGGGAGGCTTCAGCTCCACTGTGCCCCTGCAGCACGGGGTGTGCTGCTCACCAGCTCCATCTCACTCTGACAGGGCTGGGGTCAGGGGCCCACCACTGCATTTGGGGTTCCATTCCTTTTTATCAAGGTGTTCTCATGATTTAAAGCAAAGAATCGTGAACACCCTGTGGTATTCGTGTTGTGAACGTATCAAAAATAGATTTTTTAAGTCCTATGCTAATAAAGCAGGTTTGAAAAAGCTGAATTTATCTGCAGAGTGGTGATAGTCTTCCAATGAAAATTTCCAATCACAAAATCATACACAGATGTCGCACAACTATCAAGATGAACTTACTATTGTCCAAATAGTATTTACACAGAAAATGCAATTACCAAATGTGTATAAAGTATCCACATGGGAATGTCACCTCAAAATGGTGAAAAATCACCTTTCAGTAAAGCCCCTTCCAACCCAACCCATTCTATGTTTCTGTCATTTAAGCTGTAACTCCCAACAAGCATAAGGGAAATCAAAACTCCACAGTCAGTTCTACACCCTAAATTGTCATATTTTGGTAGTTCTCACAGAACAACTCATGGTATTCCCTAAGGGCATATCTGGCATTTTATGTAAAGTCTCCCCTTTTAAATGCTAAATTTCATTAAAAGACAACTAAGTATTTTGAAATTCTTTAGAAGAATCACTTTGGTGTGATTTACATTTTAAAAACAATCCAACAGTCATACATATATACCCCAAATGAAATACTACAAAATCCACTTTCAGCAGCATTTGACAGTTGAATATATATAAGTAAATAAAAAGTTTTGACCTGCTGGATAAATCGAGGCCTTCATCTATTCTACAGAACACATTATCTCCACAAACAAAATAAATTCAAGGGTAATATTTAAACAATAAAAAAAATTAACAACTGCATAAGAGTGATTCACTACCACTGACAAAAACACAATAGCAGACACTTTGTGGGGTCAGGCTGGCATAACACAGGCTCAAAATCTAGGAAACACAACAGAGCTCAAAGACCTTTAGCAATGATCCAGGTGAAGGGATCAGCTTTGCAGATGACACTGAGTTGGGGAAGGGTTGATGCTGGAGGTGGGAAGCTCTGCAGGGGAGTCTGGACAGGCTGGATCCATGGGCTGAGGGCAATTGTGGGGTGCCAGGTCCATCCCTGGGGTCACAACAACCCCATGGAAAGCTCCAGGCTGGGGCAGAGGGGCTGGGAAGCTGGGAAAGGTCCAAGAGGTGCTGGTGGCAAGGGCTGGACACAAACCCAGGGGTGCCCAGGTGGGCAAGAAGCCAAAGGCACCTGGCTTGGATCAGGAATGGTGTCCAGGGGGACCAGGGAGTGCAGGGACACCCCCAGTGCTGGGGACAGCTCTGGGACCCTCAGGACAAGAGGGACATGGAGGGGCTGGAGCAGGTCCAGGGAAGGGAACGGAGCTGGGAAGGGGCTGGAGCACCAGGAGGGGCTGAGGGAGCTGGAAAGGGGCTCAGCCTGGAGAAAAGGGGGAGCAGGGGGAACCTTGTGGCTCTGCACAACTCCCTGACAGGAGGGGACAGCCAGGGGGGTCCCAGGGAACAGGGACAGGAGGAGAGGGAACGGCCTCAGGCTGGGCCAGGGGAGGTCAGGTTGGATATTGGGACAATTCCTTCATGGAAGGGGTTGTGCAGCCCTGGCACAGCTGCCCAGGGCAGTGGAGTCCCCATCCCTATAGGGATTCAAAAGCCATGTGGATGTGGCACTTGGGGACATGGTCAGTGGTAGCCCTGGCAGTGCTGAGGGAATGATTAAACTCAATAATCTTAC
This sequence comes from Buphagus erythrorhynchus, assembly GCA_013400855.1. Lineage (NCBI taxonomy): Eukaryota > Metazoa > Chordata > Aves > Passeriformes > Sturnidae > Buphagus > Buphagus erythrorhynchus. Next base: position 33,773 of record VZTT01021708.1, read on the forward strand.
AGCTCTTTCCCAACCTAAACGATTCTATGACTGCCATAATTTATCTAAATGATTACTTAAAACAAAATCCTAGATGAATAATGTACCTTCCAACTGTGACTACTCAGGCACATCACGATTTCACATATATAAAAATTTAATTTGTTGAAAACTAGGTCTCAAAACGGCTTTGAAACATTGTGAAAGCCAAGCCTGAGAACTCCTGACAAAACCATGAATGTGTCAGACACACTTGGGGCCATCAGGTAACTGAAAGCTTCAGATGCTCTGGTCTAAGTGCAGAATCATCAGCATCAATCACACTCATCTCTCTCAGAAGGAATTCCAAAGATGACTGTACTTACAGTGACAAGTCACAGAATAAACTCATCCTAAGTACTCTGTCAGAAAGGAGGAATTTGTTCAGCGAAACAACTGGCTGCAAAAATGGTGTTCCTTTCCTTACAAAAACACACAGGATTTTTTTTGTTGCTTTATAGACTCATTTTTGAAGTTCTTTTCCAAAAAACCCTCTTTTTGACTTTTAGTGACACAGTAATGATGGAAAGCCTTAAAAATCATTGCTGTTCATACTGTACTGAATGAAAGTAAATATCAAAGTATATTTTGCATAAGGGACATAAATGCTATAAGAGAGGAAAATCATTATAATCACAAATAAGTTGTGTCCTCTGTCATGAAATTTTTAATAAATGCAGCTTGTTGTGAACAGACTGACACTTTGACACACTTGGCATTGACTTTTTTTAAACATATTGCTTCTGACTAAATAAAATCTGTTTTGACCTACTCACATTTCAATAAGTGATTTGAAGAAGTAAAAAAATTTAAATTACTTGGAATATATTTTAGCAAATTTGTGTAGCAGCAACAACTGGTACCTTGGGTATAATGTAAGCACTGAAGAAACACAAAGTACCCAAGGTTCTTTCAGTGGCCAACTTCACTAGGATCATATGGAGCTGGATGTTGTGTGGGAACTGGAATGTGTTAGTGAGCCAATCCATAATGAACATGACCCCTTATTTCCAGAACAGCACAACAGACAATGAAATGTCCATTATAATTTTTAATACACCAAACAAACCACATTTTGTGGCCACATTAAGAAAACTTTGAGTTAGAGATCTTAAAATAAATATTTCTTAGTGGATTCTCCTGATAAATTCCAATATGTTATCTTTACATGAATCTACATAGTATTGGAATATACCTGTGACGTTCTTTAGAAAAAAAGTTGTATATTCAAAATAAATGGAATGTTTAACTTTCCAAGGTGTTTTTCTTAAATTTCCTGGATTGTCTAGTTTCAGAAACACAAACATACACACTCACTCACTCAGCAGCACCAATGACCTTCTCTTTCTTGCTGTACCAGTGATTTTGCATCACAACCCCAAATCCAGGCACCAGGAATTAACTGGGCACCAGCCTATTCCCTGAGTGTTCCAAGAGTCCAGTTACAGAACTTCTCCCCACCAGAGCACTTCCAGCTCAGCTCCCTCCTGCTTCCATCTACCTGTGTGCACTTACAAGATATCATCAGGTAGTCTTCAGATGTGCTCTTGCCATCGTCATCGTCCTCAGCTTTGATGGTGACAGTGGAGCCAGGGACGGTGCCAGCTGCCTGGATCACAGCTTCAGAATCCGAGTTGGTCACCAGCACCTCTTCTGACACCATGGTGGGAGACCCAGCCCCGGCCCCAGTGTCCTGCACCACGTGCTCCAAGTGTCCCTCAGGGCCTGTGACAAGGTCTGCCACAAACACCTGCTCGGGAACTCGCACGGTTTCTGTGATCAGGTCAGAAGTCAGCACGTGGTCACTGGTGTCCAAAGCCTCCTCAATGGCCACGTCAGCCTCCAGCACGGAGTCGGGGACGATGACGCCCTCGGTGACAACGTCTGTCTCCGTGATGATGTCAGGGCCCTGCACCACCTCAGCTGCCAAGCCATGATCCAGGGTTATCCCATCATCCGTGACCACGTCAGACACCAGCACAGCTTCAGGGACTGACACAACAATGTGGTCTCCATCGATGTGAGCAGTGCCAGCCATTCCAGCCACTAGGGAGCAACCATGAACCGGGAGAAAAATGTTACAATTATTGCACCAGCAACTGGGTTATCTAAGGAATGGAGTTATCACATAGACAAGTTAAACACAGATGTAAAAATCTGTTACTTCTCCACATATAAACACTGTCCAAAGCAGCCCTTCTGTAGAAGTTAAGATAAACAAAACACACCACTTCAAGACATAATGTGGAGTTTGTCCAAAACGCAGGATCTGTTAAAAACTAAAGGCCAGTTTACAATTCAGTCTCTTTTTTTTTAAATTCCCATTTAGAAAACATTTCATTGCAGCAGCAATGTGAACCTTCACAGAATTCTTGCATGACACTGGAAGTGTGGTAACAAGCCATTAATTGCTGTTACAACAAAAGGACTCATCCTTTGGACTGTAAGGGCCTTGTTAAAAATAAACACTCAGTTTTATGCAATATTTACAGTAAAATTTGCAACAATTTGCCACGTCACAAGGAATGGCTGGAGGTAGAAAGCTGGTTTTCATTACCAGACTGGACTGGCCAGTCATATTTGCAGACTACTTTTCTAAACATAACAAAAAATGCACAGTGAACTACTTCAACACACAAACAGCAGTTTCAATCTTGAAAACACTCAAGAAAATGGTTCTTATCAGAATTTAAGAAAATAAGTAACGTTATTCAGTGTTGTAATTCAAATGCAAGTATCTTGGTATAGACATGGTCCTTCCCAATACCTAAGATCATTTCCTGGATTTTATTAATTATTTTTAATGGTTAAAATGTTTACCAAAATCTTGCATGATCATAGTGTGAGGCATTTTGGATTCCTGTGTTTGCAATCCAAGACTTCCACCACCTGGATCCATATTCAGCCAAATTCATTCACAAATAACTGCAATAAAACAAAAATGAGAATTTATGTTTAACAGTGTTCTTGTGTTGATCAGCTTTACTGGACTGATGTATTACACTGACAAACACAGAGAAGTATTTATCTAAAAATTCAAGAAAACCATAAGTAACACTTCACACAATTCACTTTACTATTTTGGTTTATATTTTTTGACCTTAGCATAACAATAAATATTAGCAATTGTGCACAAAGCAGCTTCTGTTCTGTCCCTGTCTGTACAGACTCATTAACTAATTATCAAGACTGGTGATTCTGGATGCATGGAGCTACAGTGCAGAAAGTGAAGAACTGTATTGGGAGCATAAATTTTTCCAATTCTTTCAAAATTTGGATATATGAGAAACTTCCAAACCAATTTTAACGTGTAAATTTAATTGGGGATGCCAAATCTCTTTGACAAGGTACAGCTACACAAAGTCATTCAGAGAAGGAGAAAACATGGATCATTTCAGTGTTCCCATAAAACATGAGAGAGAAGCATAAAAGCAGCATTCCATCATTGCTACCAAACATTGAAGTGTGGGGATTCTGAATTATTTTCCAATTTGCTGCAACCCAAAGGACTTTACACAAATTCTCACTGCAGACAAAGTGACTCCACAGAAGCACCCACAGAAAGAGCTCAAGGCTTTCACAGGTAAAAAATCTCAAGCCTAAAAAAATCTCTGTTGCACAAGACTAAAATAGTGTACTTTCCTGCCCTCTTGTAGCCAAGAATCAGAAAAAGTGACAGAATCAGGGAGCAAATAAGAAGTTTTAGGAGTTGTGGGAAGTGAATGCAGTGTCAGAGCTCACAATTTTGTGACCTGAGTGGGGCAGAGGGGAGCAGGGAGTACAAATCTTTCAAGGGTAACTCTCCAAAGTATGCTGCTTTCCTCTTGTAGCACCAACCTTGGTTTTGCTCTCCTAGATCTTATAGAAAAAATTATCAGTACCTCACCACAAGAATTCATTAAGTCTTAGCATCCAAATCCAAACTATGAGGGAAACTCCAATTACTTTGTGGTAGAACACACGTGACAACCCCACTGCAGTGAGTTCTACCTCGAATACCAACACAACCAAGGTCAAGCCAGGCTGGAGGAACAAGTGCCCAAAATCTGAGACACCTCCAAGGCAGAATCAAGGGGCTCAGGAAGAGCCAGGACCTCCCACAACTCCCGAGCTCCTCCAGCAAAGGTGCCCAAGGATAGCAATTGCAAGGAAAAGCCACTGATCCACCCCAAGGAGGTCTGAATTCAAGAATACAAAAAAAGTCAAACATTATCCATGAGGAAAGTTGGCGAGGATTTTACTAACAATTCCACTCCAAAATCAATTTCTTTCTGTAAGGATCACAGAGCAGCTCCAGAACCTCAATGCAATGCTCCATCACTCCCAAATTACCACCACAGCCATCCGAAATTCTTCCTGTAGCTAATGAATCCTTGCTAGTACAAAATATAATGCAGCTCTAGAGCATAAATAGATCATTTAACTATTTCAGAATTAAGGCAATATCTAACATTTCCTGAGCACAGTCTTTACATTCAGAGAACCCTTTTTTCAGAGTAAATGCATATGAAAAATTATCTTAATTTATATCAATCTGAGATCACAGGAGAATATGCCAGACCATTTTTCCTTCTCAATAAGCAACTTATTTTCAGATTCAATAATTAGATGCACAATTATATTATGTATGGTGGCACATAGAAAACTTTAACAAAAAGTAGGACTATAATTTTAATTTCTGCAGGCAAAGCAAATTATCACTAAAAGTATTTTCCTGGTAGTTAACAGGACTAGAAAAAGAACCAAAGTAATGGGATGGCACCAGCAATCCTGTAAACCTCCCCTAAAATCAGAGATGGATGATGACATACAGGCAACAACCCCACTAAAGCTGTACCAATACTATGAAGGATGTTCTTATAAAGCCTCACTGCAGACAAAGGACGGACTTGAATCAACCACACAATCACAAATTTATTTTTTATATCAATGTTGGGATCTTCAAGGAATGCAGTGACAGCTGGAAAAGCCCTTCCTGCTACTGCTGGAAGAATTAACCCTGGGTAAGGCCCAGGGCTGCCCCCAGACCGGGTGGTTCTGCTCACAGGTTGCAGCAGTGCAGAGGATGCAGCTTCCCATGTCACATATGCAGGCAAATCTTGTTATTGGGAGCAGCAGAAAAATGCAGTGCAGTGATTAATTGTGGTTCTTCTCAGCTTCCTCCTGTAGTACACTGTGTAACACACCCACACCACCACAGGCACATCCAATCATGGCTTTGGAAAGGGAGAATCAGGCAGAAAGCCACAATTCCACACCCTGTCACAATCCCAAACTTATCTGTTCCTCCCTTCCTCTAACTTGTAACATCTCAAGTTTTTCCTCTCAATTTCCCCTTCTCCTCCAGGTATTTAAGACAGCAAAAATGTTTTATTAGCATCAGCCAATAAAATATTCACTTTAAAATATTCCATTAATTTTTTCATTGATTTTTTTTTTTAATTACAGCATGCTATCTTGGCTCAGGAAAATGCACATTATCATCACATCCCAAAATGAAGTATTCAATGCAACCTACACTGAGACTCCCAGAGCAATGTCTCAAGGCAAAATTTTTAAAATATGTCTGTATCTGGAATGGTTTTGCTTTTCTGAAAAATCACAGTTCTCTTTCTAATGAGCCTGAGGTTCATTTCAATCTATTTCTGCTCTTTATGCCAAAGCTCTTCCTTAGATGGGGCTCAGCTGAGACAAGCAATGAATTTTAGAGTAGAAGGGATATCTGACCTCTCTGACTACAACTGCAAATTACTCCTGCACATGGAATTTTCTGAAATCAAGGGTAATGGTTGACAGTTTGGAATGACCTAAGGACACATAACAGCAACATTCAGCTGAAAAACTGGTAGAAGTTCCCAGGATACACACTGATCTATTCTTAACTTACTCTTCCTAAAGAAACTATCACAAAATAACTAGGAATATTTTCATTTTAGACAGAGTTTAAGAAAACACTCCAAACGCAAAGATCTTCAGCAAAGCATTTTAAGGAGGTGGAATAACAACTAATGCTTCAGCACTCCTATCCTTCCCAGGAAAAACAGGGTGTCATTGGTGTTCCCAGGGGGACAAGGAAACTCCCAATCCCTGTGCTGGCTTCCAGGCATTGTTGGCATATTTCAAATGTGTATAATATAAACAACACTTCTACAGAACACCAATTACAACACGCCAATTACAGCTTAAATGCATGCTCTTTATTTAGGTAGCTTTAGGAATACATTTTGTGTGGTCCTGCAAATGTTAAGCATCTCCCCAATTTACATACACCTTTATTCCCAGCAGGTTCAGGTGGTGTATTTTCACATGAAGCCTAATTGCATGGTCAGTCCTTAATCTCTCCTTTGAAATAGTGGATTTCTTCTAAGTAATTTACATCTTGTTTACATGCTCTAAAGGAAAACACAACCATGCACTGCTGGTGCTTTGAATATTCACGAACTGCATATGAGATTTGCATTACACCAAAAAGGCCAGCCTCAGACATAGAGCAGTGGAACAATAAATAAACTTCTACGCCGTTGAAAAATACGAACCAGATGCTGTATAACCATTAAATGTCTTAACATTCAAGTTGAAAAACAAAAAATTATTCTCGTCTGATGACACGGTTTTCATTTTTTCCGCCCCTAATTCTAATGCAGCAACTGACAGAAACGCAATGAGAAACGTCCTGCTTGCGCAAAAATCTTAATTAGAAAACCCCAATTAATAAAATAACTGTGTGCAGGTTAACACAGACCCTTGGCAGAGAACAGACTGGGTATAAAAAACCAGCATATCCATTTTAAAGTCCTTTATTGTGTCCACCTAGAAAGCACCACGACAATTTATAATCTAAATCCATGTAAAACGCGACAGACAAAACCAGTGAACGAGATTTTGTCTCGCTGCCTGAAAGGCGCTAAAGGCTCTTAATACAAAATAATAAATAGAAAAAAAAAAAATTTACATCTACGCGTTGCACCAATAAAACTTCCCATAGCAAAAACCACGGGCAGAGCGCACCGGCGGTGCCCGAGGGCCGGGGCTGCCGGTGCCCGCTGCTCCCGGTGCCCGCTGCTCCCGGCGCTTCCCGGCGGCTCCCGGCGCTTCCCTCCCTCCTTCCCTCCCT
>VZTT01021708.1:41602-77288 GCA_013400855.1 Buphagus erythrorhynchus
CAGTGAGGGGACACCCCGCTCCCGCCCGGGGCACCGTGACGGGCAGTAAGGGGACACCCCGCTCCCGCCCGGGGCACCGTGAGGGGACCGCGGGGACACCCCGCTCCCGCCCGGGGCACCGTGAGGAGTTCTCTCCCACACCCGTCCCCGTGGGCAGTGGAACCACCTAGTGATTAAAACACCACTTAAATAGCTCGGGCAACAGTTTCAGTTCTGTGGGCCTCTAATCAGCGTGAAAACCCGACTTACCTGGTTAAACGTGACAAGTAAATACAAAGTTGAACCAGTTTTTTAATATATAAAAGTAGTTAGGATATAGACATGAACCTTCTCATAAGAAGCATAGCAACTTGTCTCGGAAACTTTGCATTACTCTTTGTCACAAGATTCAGAGCCTGGTGTAGAAATTTGAGCAAAGGAGGACTTGGGCAATGCTTGGTGCCTGTTCCATGTCTTCTGTTCCTTAAGGAGTAGAAAGGCAGAGGAATCCAAAGCCAGAGCTATGTTCCCAAGTCAAGTGTAAAGGCAGAAGTGGATTCCTGGGAAATGTGTCCCAAAGCTCTCAGATGCTGAGAGGGGAGTGCAGGGGTGCCCCTGTCCGGGGTTAGAGGGCAGAGCCACCGGGGGTCTGGCGGTTCGGCCAGCACAGGGTGGGTGACCCAAGGTGGACATCCTGAGATGGGGCATCCCCAGGTGACCCTACTGACCACAGCTGGAGTGCTGTGTCCGGTTCTGGGCTCCTCAGGACAAGAGAGACATGGAGCTTCTGTAATTCTCAAAAGATTCATCCTCCTGGACATTCCTCCTTAGCAGAGAACTTGGAGACTTACATTTGCCTCTCCTTTTTTTGTTGTTTCAAAGAGTAAAGCCACATAACACAGCACACACCAAAGTAAATTCAGGAGGAAGGACATTCCAGTCATTTTGTCTAGCTCTAGCAAGAGACAGACATTCTTATGACAAAATAATTTCATTCTTATGACAAAATAATTTCAAACTGCCCAATGCAATTAAGGAATGAAGGGAAAATACCTGGAAAAGGTAATGACAAAACTGAACACTGGGGGAAATGGTGAGAGAGACTCAGTTTAGCCAGCTCTGCTCTTGCCAGCACCACGGATATTGACAGCACTGCCTTTTCTGTTCCTCCTACTCCTTTTTGGAGTAGGAGTTCCTTTGGTGAAACATCAAATTGAACACTCAAAATCTGTGGTCACTCTGAGGTTGGTACAACAGAGATGGATTAAGGTCAACAACCACCACAGTTTGTCAGATTGTGGCACCACCTGAGGCTGAGAAGTGACAAAAAGCAATTCACTGACACAATTCTCTGACACCTTTGGATCTGAATTTCTGAGGTAAGAATGGTTTAAACTGATATTCTGGGCTCTAAACAGATGTGCTAACACTGTTTCTGTGTGTTTCTGAAGGCGAGAGAAGGAACCAGACTCACTTCTTTTATTTCTGACAGAATTTGCAGCAGTAGAAGTAAACCTAGTGAAATTTGCCCACTTTGCATTTTGGTTACATCGAGGGAAAACCAAATATCAAAAAACGCTTTCTAAAATCCTTAAGATTCTGGTTTTTTCATATAGTTTCATGTATTACCTAATACTAAGGGAAATCATTTAACATAAATCACAATACAACATGCTTCAGACTTTTTGGAAATGGGAAATAAATCCCAGTCTTCAGTCTCTTTAATTTGTTACTTAGTGACAAGATAGTCACTCTTCCATAGCTTCATTTATTTTCCTTGTTTATAAAAAAGTTACAAAGCAAGCCAGGGCAGTTTTAAAGGCAAACCTTCCAGCTGTTAGGATCAACACGGAAGGAAGACAAAGCAAAAAAGACAAGAGACAAGGGAATGGGTCTGTAGGTATTTGATAAATCTTGGGACAGAGAGAGGCCACATCCTTGGCTGTGTTTGTACCACACTGCCAGGGCCTTGTGCACTGCAATACCAGGGGATTCACGTGAAGCTGTCACCCATTACACAGTAAATAAATTCGATGTTCATGTCATGTCAGATCATATCAGGTTTTCGTTTACAATTATCCTCAATACCTTTTCTTTGCAATAACTTAGTGCTCTCTAGTAAGGATGGCAATTTCCTCTGTGTCCCACCAGGGCCTCACTGCTCTTGCAGCACCTGGATTGTTCAGTGATCATGCAGCATTCCAAGATATTTGATATAGGAAGCACTTGTTCTTAGTATCTCTGTAAAGAGATGAGAATTAAATCAGTAGCATGACACTCACTCCCCAGTATGCCTGCTATTAAAATAATCCGTATCTAATCAAACTACACTTTTATGTATTTCTTTTCTTAGTATGTGCTGCTTCTGAGTGTGCACTCACCAAGTACTTTGGAAGATTATTTTCATGCAGATAACTGAAAGCATTACCACTGTGTGCACACAAACTGAAACAGCTTTGGAAATATTTAAAAAACATTCCTGAAGAAAACACCTGCACAGTGAAAGGTGGCTGTAGGCTTTCTGTTAGCTCACATCTTTACTTAGTAACAAACACTATCAATTTAGTGATGATTTGTATTCAGTACCAGGACAGATGATATAATTAATATGCAGAGTATGTAATTAATATGCAGAATATGTAATTAATATGCAGAGCATGTAATTAATACGCAGAGTATGTAATTGATACATACCCGGAACTGTCTCGCCTCTGGATAAACTGGGTAAGGCAAATCCTTCCTGGAATAGTCAAACTCATCCCGCTGGGCTCGGGACTGAGGGAAATAATCTGATGATGGATCTGCTGTCCTTTGAGGCTGACCATACACATGACTATGCAAAAGAGAAAAAGAGTATTAAAACTTTATCATAAACTGCGAATTTCACAAAGGATTAGTTTAAACCGAAATATAAAAATATTAAATCTCACTACTTCATGCATGGCATTGAGGCAGTAACATTTAAAGGGTCTTTTAAGTGCATTTTACTGTCAAGCCCTCATCCTGCAAACAGAGAAGACTGAATTTATAGAAGCAATGTTCTCTCTGAGCTTGTATTTTCTTTGCACAACAAACAATGAATGCCACAGTACCTAATTTTCTATATTCCTACAATTAGTTTCAGAATGTTTTAAATTCACCACAGCTATACCTTCAACATTTTCAACATTTATATTGAAAAAAACCAGACCTCTTTGAGGGACTGAAACATCAGCAAGCTCCAGCCTGTCTCTGCAGCAGAACCCTGCTATGTGTGAGGAGACCAGTGTGCTCTCACTGAGCTGCACCCTGGCAAACAAGTTCTCTGCAGAAGTTGCAGTAAGAGCTGCAGCAGTTGGCTGTGTGCTGAGGGGGATTCAAGTGAAGAAGCACAAGCAGGGAACTGTGTTTCTAAATAGTAATAGAATGAATGCCTCTGGGATTAGAGGAAAACCAGAGAAGCCTCTGGATAAAGCAGAATTTTAGGATTTGTATGTGAATAATCCAGTCAAAAGCTTTGCCATTTACTGGACCTTTGTTGCTTGCTGTGCCATTGGCAAAGCTGCAAAGTCATTCTGAGTCTCCAAACCAGGGTATAACGTGAGAATGAGCACAAAAGACAACAAATATCAGCATACCTGTAATTCTGCTTTTGATTTGGGATTGAAGCATCATTAAAATCTTGTCTTTTCAGTACAACTTTTGGAATTTGTCCAACCCAGGCATCCTGTGTGTAGGGGTTCAGGTGGTTACACAGAGCAAAATGACAACACATTAGAATAACCAGCTCTCCAGGTACAGTATGTTAGGAGGTATAAAACAGTTTTTCACTTGTCTGGGCTACAACTCACAGTCTGAGGTGTGAGAAAGCCCTAAGTCTGCAGCCCTGGCCCAAAAAGTTTCCTTTTACAAAGGGTTTTCTTCCCTACCAAACTGCAGGATTGGGTCTGATTCACGTCTTGGGAACAACAGCATCAGCAGGACTAAATTCCAAATTAGTTAAAAAATTGAACAGCACCATCTCCTGGTAAAGGCTGGCTCAGACCTGCTGCATTGCCAAGCTATTGATACTCTACAGATGGATTTAGCAGAAAATAATGTAGCAGACTAGATAATTTTCTCCCTTTTCTCAGACAGCCTTCAATGTCTCCTTCTCACACTGTGTGCTCTTTAATATGTAAAATAATCCCTTGGAATACCAAATGAGGAAATGAACACACACACACAAATATTCCCTTTCAGTGATTCTTTGTATTTTATATTGGTTTTTAATGGTATTTACCCATCTTTTCTCTTAATACACACTCAAGTTGAAGCCATGATTTCTACTACCTCTTGCCTAATGGAGAAAACCGGCACAGCAGAGCTGATCTCTTTTTAAAGCTGCTTCTAACTGGCCAAAAATGGGAATATTTGTTTGAACATCCTGTAATAATAATCCCTAGTTCTTTGTTTTCTCCTATGCAAATTAGTTTCACTTAATCCTTCATGACGAGTTTCACTTTCTCTCAGCTGCCCTTGGAAATCAAATGCTAGGGAGACTTTAAGCTCAAATTCCCAATTTTTTTTGCTATTGCCATCCCATTGTGCTGAATCACCAAGGCCTGGGGGCTGTGCTGTGCCCCCTGTGCCATCTCTTACCCTGGCTGGCTGATGGTGCCCGTGCTCCAGGTCAGCAGCTGTGTCAGAACTGAATGCAGGGTTCTGCTGTACTCCACTGGATGGAGGCTTTGGCTGCTTCCTGGGGGGGAACAATGGGAATTTATGGAGGCTTTGGCTGCTTCCTGGGGGGGGAACAATGGGAATTTAGAGCATTAGCAATGGTGAGGGTCTTGACAGATGTTTTCTGTGCTGCAGATTGGTTCAACAGCCATGTCAGACCTTTAGATGTCCTGTGGCAATGGCTCTTGTGTACAAGAACTGGGTATTATTACAGCTTTTCTATGTCAGAGCAAGTATCAGTGACACACTACTGGGGCTCAGTGACAAAAGAAAAAACCCATATTGTCTGTGTACTTGGGAGAGGTGTCACTGGGAAAAAGTGTTGAAAGCAAAAAGCAGCTCAAATTGCCAATATCTGAGACCCAAGAGTGGAAGGAATCGTGTTAAACACCAAGCCTCTTGTCAATGGTTATTGGTCTTACTACTTTTTTCTTTAACCCATGGAAAAAAAGCCAGTCCTTAAGAGCAAATAAATAGAAATACACAGTTGGTAGTGTTGAATTTAAGTAGTAAATGTACTTATCAATCTTTAAGGCTTGCCTGGTGAAACCTAAAGAAAAGCAATGCCCGAGAGTGAAGTTCTGCATGCAGTGGTAAAATGCTGAGTAAGTGCTGAGTGCTCAGGTCAGATGCTTTGAGTTAGTTATTAATTGTATAAATAGTATTTTGGCAGTATGGCAACCTTGTGCTTTTAAACACCCAGAGGTTAAAAATTAACCAGAATATCAGACTCCTTTTGTTGTACTTCCATTTTGAGTACAAAACTCCTTATAAATATACCCAGAGTCACTTACCTAACTTTTTCCATTTTAAAGTAGTAGACAGTGCAAAACATTAGAATCACTATGATAACCAGTGCCACTGCAGGAAGAGTAGCAACTAAAATGAAAGTCAGAGTGTTCCAAAGGTGGTTACATCTGGGGCCCATGTACCAGTACTCCCTCCAGCCTATTCTGTAGTACTCGCATCTGCAAATAAAAATATTCACTTTTAGCAACAGAATTTTAATTCAAAAGTAAGCAATACCAAAAAAGTATAATACTTTGCTATATAATTATTTAGTGTTCAACACTGCAGGGGCCAAGAGATTCACTATTTTGCCTGTTGGTTTAAAGGTGTTTTTTAATCTTAGTTACACCCATCTGTTTCCAGATCTGATGCAAAAGTACTTTGCCAGGCTCTGAGTAACCAAGTTGGCATTTCAGGAGTCCAAGATAAGAAACTTTGATGGGAACAGGGTGCAGTACCCAAGTCATGGCCTGGCTCAGGTCAAAGATCTCTTTGTCTGCTGTCAGCATGGCAAAGCTGCTGAGTGGAAGTGCAACCTCACATTTCTGGCTGTCATTATGATATTGATTTTTTAAAAGGAAAAAAAAAAAAAACAACTACATAATGGAGAATAAAAAATTCAGATATCTTTTTTTTTCAAACTCAAAAGAAAATTTGATCAACCTGAGGAAAAAAATGAACTTGCAATTACACAGCTAATTCAGTTCTAAAGTGAAATAGTTGAGAGAACAGGGAGCATGGAAAAATTAAGGTTTACAGTGATTACTTACATTAGGAATTACATAGCCCACACATATTTTTAAAAAGAAAACACTATGCCCAGATCCCAGATTTGATGCTTTGTTCCAGTTATAAACTTATGCAGATTGTGAATGAAGATCAACATTTATTTTCATGGATCATTTTGCAGCATCTAAATTTAGTTCATCATTCAGAATATATTTGACATTTACATGGTGTATATTTAAACAAACAAACCAAGCCCACACATTACCTGCAAAAAGGTTTTTCTTTTTTACACTGACAAGGAATACTTGTAGGACAGAATTCATCTGTATTTCCTAGACAGTCCCCAAAGTCTTCAACTCCAGTGCAGCTGGCTGTGAATTAAAACAAAACAAAACAAAACTGCAATTATACAGTAACATACTGTCAGTGGGCTGTGTTGCTAATTTCACCAGAAATTTAAGCTTCCTATGTACTCTGTAGATGATACTACATCTTACTTTCCAGTGACTTGTCCCTTGAAAATTTTGAAGCTATTTAAGAAATGAAAATTTACCTGCTTAAATTACTTTACCCTGAACCTGTGTTGTTATGATTTTTATCTCATCATTTTAAGTGTGGTTGTGTCTGAATTCCACTGTATATCATCTCTGGATTGTTGACAAAGACTAAAAGTCATGAGATTCATTAGAGATTCCAACCTTCCAATAATAGTCCAAATTAGAACCTTTTTGTATGTTTTGCATTGGGATTATTCCTTGATTTTGCCTACAAAAAGATCTGGTTTGCTTTAATGTTGGTTCTCCTCTATCTCTTTTGCTGTGTAAACACTGGGCTGTAAATTATGTTCCAGAATCTGAGTGTTTACAGTATTTCACAGGTATTTGGCTGGCTAAAAATAACTCCCTCAGCAGCCTGAATCAGTCATCAAACACCAGCATGTTTGGCACTCCCACCCTACATCCTCTGCTACCTGCTCCTCTCCTGCTCAGCACTCAGACTCAACGCCAGGCACCATCCTGAACACCCAAAAAAGCCTCCAGACTGCCTCCAGAGCCGAGTATAACACCCAAAAAAGCCTCCAGACTGCCTCCAGAGCCGAGTATAACTGTGCACAACTGTTCCCAGTGCGAGGATCCACGTTTGGAATGAAGCCAGAGTCAGAACTGGCCGAGATCTCTGAGCAGAGCCTTCCGAGCCCAGCAGGCAACTGCTGGAGCAGCTTTAATGTCATTGTCAGAGGGATTTTCCACCAGAACAAACTCCTGACTGATAATAATCCTGATGCATTATTAGCCAGAGGAACTGTGCTGGGAGCAGTCTGCATTGCAAAAAAAGATGGGAGCCTCCTTTCTTTCCACTTCCAAGTCCATCTAATCCAACATTTGCTGCTTATGAGAGATAAATCTAAATGCTTATAGTGACCAAGGCTTGTACCAATCCATTTATACACACTGCATGCTCTCCTCTCAAGAGGGCATCAGCACTGAAACATTTTCCAAGAAAACCTCACTACAGGTCACATGTTATGGCTATAAAGTACAGAACAAAGCAAAATCCCAAGTAGCATTTGGCACGGGGAGATAAGCAATGTTTTTAGCTACCCCTCTGATCAGTAACACAATTACAATTCTTTTAGCAATGATATAAAAAATACTAAGGCAGCAGAAAATCACCAGTTGTGATTCTGCTAGGAGAGGGGGAGTATGTGCCCTTTGCTATTAATGCTCTAATATTCCATGTGATAAAGGAACTCACTGCTGAGCCCTTCAAAACACTGTGGTCTACATAAATGCCAAGTTAGCCTTCAAGTGGTAAGTTCTTTTTTTTTTTTTTTTTTAAATGAAAGTTTAGAGTAGCATAAAAGTACTCCTCAGATCACAAACCAAAACTCCCATTAGAAAAATAATAACTGCAGCCGGTTTACACCACTATCAGCTTAGGGCTACCCAATTACAAATAACTGGTAGCTACCAGGTACAGAACAGTGATGATAAAATAAATTAATATATCAATAAAATATGTGGGAAATCTTCCCATAAATAAAATAATTGCAGGCCAATATTTGTCTACTCTAACAGGAGACAATTCCTTTACTTAGCTTCTCACTTAAAGTAACTTTTCTATCAGTGCATTCTGTTTCCCATGCTCTTAATTATTGATGATTTTCTCCCTGTTAGTATACAAAAAAAAAAAAGTCTAAGAACATTTGCTATTAAAAAGTGTATGATTTTTTTAACCCATATACCAAGTGTTTTTTCCCACTGAAAAAGAACCAAACCATTTAACTCAATGATCCCAACCCAGCAGGATACTGAGTATCAGGTGGAATTGATATGTTTGTAACCTCTTCCCTGTGACACCAAACACAGGACAGCAGCTGTCTCACCAAGATCTTGACATTTACATTGTTTTGCTCTTTAAAATAACCCCACCCTAAAGCTTAAGGAGAATTCCCAAGCAGCAATCCCCCCCAGAGGGACCCAGCAGCACTGCCCAGTGGGTGGCCATGGCCACGTCCCTGCCCTGCCAACCACAAAGAATTCCAGCAGATCTTACGTTGTGAAGCTTCACTCAGCAAGGGGCTGGCCAGGACCAGAACACACAGCAGGACTTTCAGGAAGGACATCCTGAAAAAGATGGGGAAAAAGATCTTTTCTCCCAGACACTGCCAGCAGCAGAATGAACTTCCCTTTCTGCTGCTGTGGATTGTGGATTTTGAGCCTGTTTTACAGCATCCTTCTCTATAAAGAATTACTAATTAACTTAAAACTGATACGACTTCCTGATAACTTACCAAGCATATTTTCCTTTATGAAACCATATGGTTCCATAAAAATATCTAATTAATCTTGCTATTTCTGAATTTTTGGAATCAGATGTGAGATATTCACTTAACGACCGAAATTTCAACACACTAAGGTACCTGCCAGGAACATTTAGACTTATGTTACCTTTTACAGATAACAAACTTGGACTGTATTTGCAGATAGTTTTGTTCAACAGACATTGTTTTTAAAGACAAAGCCATGGTCCTGAAGCCATCTAAGAGGGAAGAGATGGAAAGGAGGGAATCCTGTAATTGGATGTATCTACCATTAAGTTTTGTTGATTTATTTTTCATTTTTCTGAGAAAAGAATAGAAAATACCCATCTGGCATGGATGAGGGATGACAGAAACTCACACCTCAGCACACCCCTTGTCATCTTGCTTCTTTATTATTTAAAGAGTCCTTAAAAATTCTCAACATTCACTGCACAAGAAGATCCTGACTCTGTGGTAACCCAAACACTACCTAGGTTACGCCCAAAGTTTGTGGAGTTTAACTGCATTGAAGCTGAAGTTAGCACAAGCATTGTTATTAGCACAGTGTTTTCAAAATTAATCCACAACTGATAAAATCCCAACGTGGATTTCCTAATTTGACAGGAGCTGGCTGCTTATGTAAACATGCCAAGCACATTAACATTAACAGCAAAAGGTAAACTTTAACCTTTGCCTTTCAAAGGATAAATAATGATGTCTAAAAATCAATGCCTAGCAAATTGTTGAAAGAATACTGCTTTGGCTACAGTCCAACAGCACTTAGTAGTACAGCAGTAGATAAGAGATTCTCAGTCCTGCCAGAAGATTGCTTTACAGCAGACTACAACAAAGAAAAATTAATATTTACCTCAGTGAAAGAAATTGCATGATTCTTCTTCAGATGTAAGGCAGAAGTGTGAAGAAGCAGCTCCTGCAGATGCTCCATTCTTCTGGCTGACAGGGAATTACAGGGAATTGCCCTCTGGCTCCAGCTGCCAGCTGCTCAGTGGGAGGGAGCCTCACCTTGGCTGCTAAACAAACACCTTTACCTGGGCCTGTCAGATTTCATCCAAGGATGCAGAACTGCAATGGGCAGTTTTTCCTTGGGTGAGATGTTTTCATGAGGCAGGTTATAAACCCCAAACTCTTGACTTTGCTATATCATTGGCATTTATTGGATGCAGTGGGTTTGGACCTGGCCTCAGGAAGGGCTGCAGAGTCGCTCTGAGTCAGTCTCTGTTTTCAATTCCCACTTGGGTAACAGCAGATAAACCCAGTGCCAGCAGACCTGAACAGCTGAGAGCTTTGTGTTCCACAGCACAGCCATTTCCTCCTCTTATTGTCCGAGTTTCTGGAACTCAGCAGAATCAAGTGCCAAGTTATGCATTCTGTAACAACATCCAGGCTCATTTAATTTATTCTAAGAGAGAGATTTAAGTAAACCAAAGTTATTGACCAGAATTAATGGTGGAAGATGGAACTGCTCATGATCTTTAATCTTAACTTATTTCAGCTCTGGCTCAAGGTGGCTGTGGAGACCAGTCAGTCTCTCCTCCAGCAGCATTGCAGGGGTCCTGAGAGTGACACAAACTGAGCACAAACTACGGATTCCCCAAACACTGGTATCAGGACTGCTACAAGTAGAGCCCAGAAAAGGTAACCCAGCCTTGAAACCACGACTGGCTCAGTTAACTCCTATTCCCTGGTCACAGCAGTGGAATTCCTTTCAGTTGTTGCAGCAAAATCCATCTATGTCTGTACACAAAAGGACACAGGACTAACTGCACCTTGAACAAGGGAGTTTGCCTCTGCCCACAGTGAACCCAGGGTTTCACTGGGGTTTTTTCTCTGGCTCTGGTCCACAACAAAAGCACGTCAGGGGCAGGAAACAAAATACACTGACTTCTAGAATGGCTTCAATCACAGCCTTCCTTGGCTGCAGCTTGCCATCAGCACACAGATGAGCTTGGCTTCTGGGAATCCTGCACTTTAAAATAAAAACCACACACAATCCAGTGCCTACTGATTGTCCTTTTTAAAAAGTATTGACTTTGTAAGACCCCACTTTTCTTTTGGATTTAAAATCTTTTTCAGCATTTCACTGAAATACTCCAAACTTTCACTACAAGATAGCAACACTTCTGCATTCCAATCCCTTTCCAGTATTTCCCAAGCTGTTCAAGAATCACAGTGACAATCTGCCATGAAAACAGCCCCATTACTCATTCACACAATTTTCCTCCTTTCGACTAATTCACTCTTTAGGTTACACCACAGATTACATAATTTATGACCCTTGCTTGGCAAATTACTTTATGTGGAAGACTGGCACAGTCACACTGAGACAAACACATTTACCACCTGCTTCCTTCTTGAGCAGTGTCACTCCTCCAGCATGGATAAAAGCTTTAGTTTTTCCAAGTCCTGAACTAAACCATTCTTCAGAAAAAAATACCAAGAGAAGAAAATGGAAGCACTTCTCAAAATTTAGGCCACTGAGCATTCATCTGTCCTGTTACTTCAGTGATTTTTTCCAGGAGTGTTTCAGTACTTCAGGGGTGAAGTTTTTCCCCCAACATTAATAAACCAAGTGTGACTTAGTCATTAGAAATGAACTCTTAAAAAAGGGAAGGAATTGACAATTTTCCTACAGATGAAAACAACAGACAAAAATTAAACTTACTTTTAAAAAATTATCTTATCACCCTTTATTTCCAGGTGCTTCACAGTGATATGACAAAATAAAGTATCACAATCAGTTTTATGTAAATAAAAAATTAATATCAACAACTTCCAAATCTCTCTATATTGAATACAATCAACTATAAATTAAAAAACATGCATTAAATTAAATAAAGTGATTTCTGTATTATAAAATACCATGTCACCCCATTTTTTAAGACACTGAATTTTTCACAAATATATAACTTATATAAAAATTATAATATACATTCTTTTATGCTGTTACTGTATTATTGCATTGTGAAATAAACTGAAGTGGCTCTTAAGGATACATTTGAGAGGCAATTCAAAGTGTTTCCCTATAAATCAATAAAACCATGTCTAACAATAAAACTTTTCCCATGTTTTAGGTTAATTTTTTCCTGTAACAGATTTGTCTATTGGGTCTGAAATCTTCAAGAGCCCAGGTCAGGCACATGGTTATCCAGGACTCACAAGCATGGCATCATGCAGATCTGAATTTGGTTTTTTAGCACCTTTACTAGAAATTACTAATACAGACACGTGGCTACAGCTCCTTGCAGTCAGCTGTAAAGTATTATATAACCCCTGGAGGTTCAGGTGTCTGAACTGAAAGCAGAGAACACACCCAGCCAGAATACAAAACTTTCCATCCTTTTCTCCCACTTTCTTTGGCTGCAGTTAGGGAAGGGTTGTCTTTAGCTGTACCTGTTTCACAACCAAAACCTCCTAATTTTAACCCTGCTGTGTGGGGACAGGAAACAAAACCTGGTGATACAAATGAAACCAACAGAAAACTACCCTGCCTTGAGGAGAAAGAGAAACCTCAGCTGATGAAGAAACTAAATTAGAAAGTGACAGTAACAGCAGCAGCAGCATCACCATCGGCTGGTGTGTGTTGGAAGGGACCTTACAGCCCATTTTCTCCCAGCCCTGCCACAGGCAGGGACACTTTGCACTATCCCAGGTTGCTCCAAGCCCCATCCAGCCTGGCCCTGGACACTTCCAGGGATGGGGCAGCCACCTGGCAAACCCTGAGCTGGAATAATCTTGTGCTGCTCACTCCTGTCACCTACCAGAAAATGACACAGCACAGGGACTCCATTCTGTGAGCTACAGAACTGCCTCCCCCATCCTGCTGTTCATCACAGTGGGCAGGAACACCCATTTTATGTCCCAGCAGATGTTTAACTCTGAGGTTTAGTTCTATCCCCACATTGCCCTAAGGAGTAATTTGAGACTGAAATCCAGCCCAGGACAGCTTTGAGTACCAGTGCCATGCACAGCATGAACAGGATCAGGGGCTGCAATGGAAGGGGCTGCACAGAACACCTGACTGCTGCCTGCCCAACCAAAGAGCCAAAGGACATTTGCAGACCAGGCACCCCCACCTGGACCACCAGATGTGAGTGGAAATGCCCTCACAACCTGGGAAGTCCCAGGGCAGTTTTTGGCACCAGGGAAGAGGCAGTGAGTGTCCCAAGGCCTGCTTTCCTGGGAAGGGCAGATGTGCTGCTTCCATACCAGCAATCCAAGGCAGCTCCTCTCCCTGCTCCCAGAGACCAATTCCTGGGCAGAGTTTTTCATTATGTCCTGAAAAATCTCACCACAGTAAACTCCTGCAAAATCCAAGCAAATCTGCATCATCTTACCTTTCTTGTTGACTTGCTGTGGTAGCACATCACTCAAAGTTAAAATTTAACAATTTAGGAGTAGAGCAGATGGCTTTTCCTTTATGTTTTTATCCAGAATGTTATCGAAGGGAGACAGATAATACAATTTCTGGCATCCAGTCATGCACTTAAAAATGATAATTTCTTCACAATTTTCACTCATGTCTTCATCTGTTTCCCTGGAAATGGTATATGAAGCCCAGCCATCTAATTTTTCTACTCCTCTCTCTGTGATGAAACACTAAATGTGTCATGTCCAGGAGCTCTCTGAAGATTGATTTAATATCCTCTGATTGCTGCCTGAATTCTGACAGTAGCCTGGGCCTTTAAGAGATGATTAAAGAAACAAAACACATTAAATCCTGTCAGCTGTCCCAGAGAAGTTTAACTTAATAGAATTCTTCTTTTAAACTTCACATTTTATGACCACATCT
Organism: Buphagus erythrorhynchus; assembly: GCA_013400855.1. Taxonomy (NCBI): domain Eukaryota; kingdom Metazoa; phylum Chordata; class Aves; order Passeriformes; family Sturnidae; genus Buphagus; species Buphagus erythrorhynchus. The sequence goes on from VZTT01021708.1 coordinate 55,414, forward strand.
CGCACTCAACTCTGTGTAACAAAGACCAACACTTCACCTGAAATTTGGATTTTAAAATATCAATTTGTGTCTGACCCATCCTAAAAGCTTTTTTTCTTTTGCTCATTCACAATTTGTACCCTCTGCACATTCCATCCTGCAGCATCTCCTCACAACTTTGCTGATCCCACAGGGACACCAGGAATTCTGCCTGTATTTCACTGGTCATGCCTTTGCATTAGCAGCCTTGGAGAAGGAATCAGGTTGTGAAATTTCTTCTGGAGAGCAGGAGCAAATATCCCCTCACATCCCAGTGTTGAGGACACTGAGCAGCATTTCAGGCTTTAGCTTTCCATCCACACTATCTCTTCATATAGTTTCTCTTGCTTCCCCCTCAATTTTACAGCAAAGCCCATATCTTCATTAATTGAAAGGTAACAGAATGAAGAGAAATGGAGGATGAACAGAAGTAGAGGGATATACACCATGATAAAAGCAGTGTTTGAAAGTTTCATCCTAGGAAACTTAATTTCTAATATCACTCTTATGGAAAAACACAGAAATTCACAGAATTCCTACCAAAATCAATGAGATATTGCATACAAACTTGTGGGATGAAAAAGTTGGCTGCCTACTACTTCTGCATTTTTACTGTCAGCAGTTCAAACCTTGAAAGTACAGATTTCCAACTTCCTAAACACTTCTAATGGATTTTATATCAATTCAGTGTAAGTTTCATGGATTAAGCAATTTAAACACAGTTCTTCCAAGTATTACAAGTAGGTAAAAGCTGTTGCATAGTCTAGAAATGATGTTTAGAGATCAGTTGTGTGTTTCTGCCCAACTTCAGAGACATCTGTACATAGCAGAGGAGTGCAGGACAAGGAGTTGTTTCCATTCATCTTTGTGAAAGAGGCAAACAGGACCAAATTATTTTGTAATGAAAAAAAGTGACTCTTTTACACAAGCTTTAAAGCCAATGCTGTTCACATGATACAACCACGGAGATTTTAAGGATACTCAGACCAGCAGGAACTTGCACTTCATTCCAGAGCTGAAAGATAAAAGACAAAGAAGCCTCTGCAAACCCCATCCCTCACATTCTTCATTTAGATCAACGAACATCTGAGCCAAAGCAGAGATACGTTTGCATTTTCAAATATCCTTTGTGAAGTGACATTTATTAGCAAGTTTGGCACAGAGAAGCCCCACTGGGAGAAGACACTGACAAATCTTGTTTTCTCAGTGTCTCACTAATGACACTGAGTGAATTCCCACTGCTTAGATGGGAGTCAGGAACAAAATAAGCACTTAAATGAATCATGTAAGTCAGTAATACAAATTGGAGATAAGAAAATATCTGATGAAATTATACCTTACAGAGTATGTATTGTAAAGATTATTCCTTCCCTTCTTCCCTCCCCCTTATCTGTAACATTTTGCAGTTTGTAAAGGAGACTTGGCTTAGCTCCTGGTGCTGTACATGTCCACATCTTCTGGGCTGGACTGACCATGGTCTGTAAGTTTTGGATCAGCCTTAAATTTTGATGTCTTCACTGTTCCTGTTAGAGATAGTAAAGAAATATGGTTAAAAAGTATGCATATACTTGAGCTGTAAGAAATAAAGCTTAGTGATATATTTTGAGAATTTCTGTATTACCAAACACTCAGAAAACATCAAAATCTGTCTGTTCTAGTTCAAAGTGTGATAAGAAGTGATAGAGGAGGATGAGGGCATGTTGGAATGCTGAGCAGTGGATGCAGAGCAGTGCATGCTTCTCAAATCTCTGGTAACCTCCCTAACCCAGCAGAGGGAAAGAAGAAATTGTGATGCTTTGTCCAACACATGGAAAGGAAGGGAAAGTTTGAGGCATGGAAAAAAAAAATCTCCAGTGTTTCTTGCCCCAGTGCTCCCAGGAGCAGAGCTGGCTCCAAAAACCAACCCTGCCAGATCTCCCCTGAAGCTGCTGCCAGATGGCAAGAATTCCAAATGAAGGCAAACCCTCTCACCCAGTTTCAATTCATGACTTCCAAAACCCATGAACTGAGTTTAGTAAAACCCTGAACCCTCCCACTCATGAAGGACAGTGCACAGGCTGACATATTTCATGATACTGCAATTCCAGAGGATCTAGGGGAATCTAAAGGCAGCTTTTCTGGGGCTGTGTCTCCTGTTCCTGATCTGTTTCTTTTCCAGCTACAAAGGGTGTTACATTCTCCTGAAAGCTTTGCCCCATTTGGACTGAGAAAATAAACATCTCTGGCAACACAGATTCATTTAGGGCATGGATATTTTTGGCTGTATTAGGGACATGAACTAATTCCACCTATGAAAGCAAAGACACATCTATAAACAAAAACCCAATAAAGACAGTTTGGCCTGGAGCAAGTGTAAAATCAGATCAAAGCATTCCACAAACTAAATCAGAAAAAATCAGGTACATAGCAAAGACGTGAATGCATACTACAGTGAAAATAAAGGAAAAAAAAATTAAAACCCTCATACAAGTACGTTCTGCTTGCTTTCCAGAAAAAAAAAATCTCTGGTAACAATTCCTTCCCTCCAAGTGATTTCCTTGTAACAAACAAAATTCAGAAGTTGCCCTTAAAAAAGGCAAAAATATTTTAAAACAAATTTAATTCTCCTTTAATAGGTAATTCCACTGTTTTCTCTTAAAAATTGGACTACCAAATTTTTGTCTGTTAAAGAGGCTGTTATGTGATCTAGCTGATTATCTCAACCACTCAAGATGCACAAGGAACCACTGCAGAAAATCCAGCAAAATAAAATCCAGTGCTTCATTTCTCAATTCCACACTCCCCTTTCATTCCACTATGGATCATCTCTTTATTGTTAGCAGAGACTAAAAGTTATAAAATCCATTTGAAACTTCCAATTTTCTAATTATAATCCAAATTAAAACCTTTTTGTCTGTCTTGCACTTGGATTATTCCTTATTTTGGCCTGTGAAAGAACCTGGTTTACATTAATATTGGTTCTCTGACATTACTGAGAGAGAAGAGCAAATATATAATTCTGATACTATGACAGGGTCCACAGTGAGAAAATTATCACCTCCCTGAGGCTCTGAAATATGTATTAAATGACAGCATGTAAAATATGCTCTCCAGAATAATATGCACTGACAGCTTGCTCCAGTTTAGAGCAAGAGTAAGTGCAAAATTAAGTCAACTAATTGGATTTGCAAGTTGCCCTGAGATTACACTTGAAATGTTTAATTCACCTGATGAAGGCACTGGATCTTCATTACTCCAAGACTCTGCTGGAGAAGATTCTGTTCTGTTAAATGATCTTGACTCAACAGCAGACTCAGGTTTGCTGCTAGAAATTCCCTTCTTTTTCTTATCTTCTTGCATAATTGGTTTTGACTCTTGCTGCAGCTGTGAACCAAACATTAATAAAAGAAAGCACTTGGGTATATGCTTAATACATTATTGCAAAATAAAGCTTTCAAGTCTGGGAGCTTATCTTTTATGAAATTATTTTCAGATATGACATCATATGATGATATTCAACTAGTCAGCTGCACACAAGGGACACAGCTGGAAAAAGTAAAATGCATGAAACTCCAGAGATCAGATAGAATAAATTCATGGAGAAGGGAATTTGTCATGAGTATATACTGAGGACTAAAGCTGTGGTTTTTACCTGAGACCCTCCAAGAACTTCACAAGTTTATTTCCAGGTGAGGAGCCTTTAGCCTTCCACAAGACTGAAACAGCCCTGAGTGTTTACAGAACACTTATTACCCCTAGTTAGCAAAACATGGAAAGATAAATCATGGCTACACCCTAATAATGAGAAATAATATGTCTTGGGAAGAGGCTTCACTCAGGGGAAAAATGAAGTTAATAAAAGTGTCTGTACCACATAAATTCTTGTTTTGCTATCAGTTTAATGACAGTTATCTGAATCTTATTTTCAAAACTCAGAATTCCATTTGTGCTTCTCAGAGGAAATAAAAGGTAAGGACTGCATGGCAATGAGCACTGTAAATTTAAAGCAAAATACTTCTACATGTTAATGTAACTGAGAAACTGAAATTTTCTTTGAAAAGAGCAATGAAAAACTACTGTGCAAAGCTGCAATTTTACTTGGAAAGTGCTACTTTTGTCAAGGTTTTATAAATTTCCACTTGAGAAAAAAACCCTTTCAGGTTGGATAAAACTCACATTTAATTCTGGGATTACTAACCCAAATTCCATATGTAATTTACAGAAGGTTCATATTGCCCTCTACTCTCTGCTGGCAAGGTCTCAGCTGTTTACTATGTCTTATTTTGACCACTTCACTTAAAAATCAGAAACAACACAAAATCCCCTAAAAACAGAAAAAGCAGAGAAACTAGAGGAAATTCCAAGGAGAACAAGAATTATGTCAGAGATAGAAAGCCTACTCTGAAAGAGAAGGTTACAGTGGGGAAGAGAATGTCAAAAACCCTGATAACTTTTCCATATGTAGTAGGTCAACATAAAGAGGTTACTGACCATTTATGCACTATGGCTGCAATGAGGACAGGACAAGGAGAAGAAATAAATCAGACATGAACAATTCATATCACAGGGTAAATACAGCAGACCTCCTGCAAGGGCTGTAGAAGAGTAAGCCACTCATACCTACTGCAATCCTGAGTGTCTTTAGGCTTTATTCAGGAGCTGCTTAAGACCAAAGCTTGAATCAAAATGGATCCTTTATGCCAAGACAGAAAAGGAGCTCTAAGAGAAACTCATTCTTCTCTTGTGCACCCTGCATGCATTGTGGGACTACAGAGGGGATCTCAATATCTACTGGTGTGAAAGGTGTAAAAACAACTGAACACTGAAGTGACAAAAAGATCACACTGGGGTTTCTGCCTTGCTTAACACTGTCAGTAAACCTTGAACAGCATCAGCAGAAGTGTCCACAACCTTCTAAGCTCCCTCTCAATGTGTGAGTTATCATTACTTCCCAAGTCCTACCTTGGTGGCAGTGTCCTTGTCTGCCCACAGTGACCTCACAGCCTCATAGGTCTGATGACTTGCAGAAAGTAACTTTTTCCCTGTTACCTGTTTTTTTTTAGAAAAACATAATTTAACAACAGCTTTTAAAATACAAAGACAGACTATTCAAATGAAATTTATCATGTTTGCATGAGAACATGCTTGACCCCCCACTAAGGCTTCTACTTTTCAAGATCTAGTGCATATTTCCCTTACATCAAGCAAATTGTAAATAATGTTTAAATTGGTATTAGGAATCCACAGGAAACATTTCCATGCTAAATCCACCTACTCTAAAAGAAATCAAACCCTGATCAGCAGTGTGCTGGCAATGTTGGCACAATAGATGGAGCACCAGGTAAAAGGATCCAAACTTGTCCCACTATGTTGGAAATAGCCACAGATAAAACCAGAGACTTACCTTAGCAATGACCACTGACTGAGCTGGGTAACAAACAGAATACCCTACAGTAGTAAGTCCCAATGGATAAGCAATTTTCTTAAATCTAGAACCTGTACAAAGCCAAATATTTTGAACAATTAGACAAAAATGAAATGCAAACTAAGTAGTTGCAGCAATTAAATGTAGGAGACACTGATATTCTGACAGAGAAATAATCCCAAACTAGGTTTTCCATATTATGAAGAGTGAGAAGAAGAACTGTATCATTAGTCTGTCTAGTCCTGCTCTGTCAGCTCTCAGCCAGCTCCTAACAGCAATCAATAATGCCCCTTCCTTTACCAGGAAGGATTTTTTTAGTCACACAGGCTTTGGCTAATGTTTCAGAAGAGTATTCAGACCACTAGAACTGTTACATGCTCCATACCCCACAGACCAACGATGAAAACAAGCAAACCCTACCTTTTCTTCCCAGCACTACACCAGCCAGGCCTGACACTGTAATTACAGCAGCTTTGGGAAGAAAATCTGGGGGAGGGTTGTTCAGGTAATCATAAGCATCTAAGAATTGGAAAAAAAAGACAAAAAGGAGCAGGGCAATTCAGTATCAGTCATTTCATTTTATTTCCCACTTAAGAAATAAAGTGGGAAATTCGACTGATTTTGATTTTACTGAGAGTTTATGTAGATGAAATGAGACAGATATGTGACTTGCCTACCTTTTCCAAACTGAATTGAATCCATTATTCCATTTTTAACAAAGACATAGACAGTCTACAAGGAAAGAAAAAACAAAACCAGAAAGTAATATCTCTGCAAAAGTAGCTCGACACATACCTCAGCACAATGAGACAAAGAAATAATGTGTAATTAAAACAAACCAAACCAGTGACCTTCTAGAAAGGCTGTGTAGAGATCTACCCTCTTTGTAACAAACATTTATATTTTTAAAACTTATGACAACTACTTTTTGAGAAGAAAACCTCTCATTTAAGTTCACTTTCAAAACTGACATCTCAGGAACTGCAGAGTGCGAAAGCACCTGGACGCCAGCTGTATAAGAAAATTCAATTACAAAATACAATCTTCTCTTCCCTAGGGACTTTCCCAGGAAAACTGAAAGAGTAACACCGAATTTGTACCACCAGAGGTCACTGCTACTCAGTGTCGGGAGCTCACAATGATTAATGGCATGGAAAAGTTTGGTACAGATTTGTAACAGTATTTCAGTCGTGCAGATACTGACAACATTTTCACAGGCCTATGGAATCCCAATTTACAGAAAATACATTTGCAAGATATTTTGAATTTTTTTTTCAACTATTAGGGTCTACATTTTTTTGCAAAAGCAAAACAAAAGCACAAAATCTCCTGCCAAAAGCCAGGGTGAAGCTGCTGTTCCCCAGTACAAAAGCAGTGACAGGCACCACAGTTCCCTCTCCACGTGGAACAGGCACTAACAGAGCTGGGAGGTGTTTCTGACAACTCCTGAGGAACATCCTGCTGCAAAAGATTCATGGGATGCATTCTGTTTGTCTTTTTTGTCAGGTACTGCTCTTTGGAAGCAGCTCCTTCTCTGTAAACTGCATTTGGAATTTCAGACTCCAAAACACCCCCAAATTCTGCCAGCAAGAATTTACCAACATAACTCCTGCTGCAGAAGGAGGGCTCATTTTTCCATCCAAAATTATCTTATGCCAAGACAAGGAACTGCCAGAAAAACCCTCCAGGGGGAAGTAACCTGTTTTTTCAGTGGTTTAGTGTAGTGCTGAGGTGCTGGGAAGGATGAAAATTTAACAGAAAAGTTTTACAGATATACAGAAGGTTCTATAGAAATGAAAGCAAGTTTTAATATAGAAAAAAATAATTGCTGAGCCAGTCTTACTGGGTAACTAGAAGGCAAAGACCAAGTGAGTTGGAAGGGGCTTCTATGACTTAAAGCAAAGGATAAATTCACTTCAAACAGAAGATGTTTTTACTAAACAAAAAGATTTTCACAAGCAAACAAGAAAGCCAATGTTGCAAGTAGAAAAAAGATCTCAGAATTTTCCACTGCAAAAAAACTAAAAAACAACTCCTAGCTTAAACTGTACCATACTAACCTTTTGTGATTGGAAAATAGTAACATGAATATGGTAATGTTAGTAGTTGTAATAGATTATATGTAAATGTAAAAGGTATTGTGTATGATGTTAATTAGTTGTTAAGTAATAAGAAGCACAGCAGGAAAAAAGATATAATGCTTTGTAACATGAATAAAATGGGACTTCAGGACACACGGCTTGCCTACAGCCTATAGCTACAGGTTCACCCACGACCCTCAACTGCTGTAACCTTGTCTATGCAATCAACAGCATTTTAAAAGTTGTCTAAAGCCCCAGTGTCTCCATCAGGCCCTTACACTGAGGGGACTGCAGGAAAGTTGGGTGCAGCACCCAGTCCCTTACCTGGCACCACCCGAAGTAGCGGCCGGTCGCCCTTCGCAGTGCCCAGAGCTGCTGCTGCAGGAGCCCAGGCTGCTCCTCCACGTACCGGGACCTCCCAGGGGGCGCACTGTAAATGGGGAGCTGCAAGCAAAGGCACAGCTGAACACCAGGGGACATCCTCTGTTCTCAGCAGCTGCTGCATTTGGAGGGGGTTTCTCAAGCCTGCAAACCCTCAGTATTCCCATTACGGCAAACAAAACCTCTGTGTGGAAGGATGAACTTGTAGAGTTCCAAACTGACTCTACTCAAGTGGCATTTCACTCTTTAAAAATGAAAACAAGTAATTGTGTAGGTTCTAACAAGCAGAATTACTCAGTATGAAGCAAAGGCATGTGCAAGAATAATTAGAAGATGGATGTGTGTATTACTAGAAATTGAACATTAGAAAAGGACTCATCAGTAAGAATTCTATTTTCACCTTTTCTGAGTTCATTTTTGAAATACTGTAATAATAAAAATGAGATAAAACTTTATTAATTTAGTGTTGTAACATTTGGTGCTTTATTTGAGCTATAATGGTCAGTTATTTATTATCAAGTATTACTCTGCTGTGTATTTTAGTTACTGGGTAAAATAACTCAATGGACAGGGCTGCTACTCTGCAGATTTTTCTAGTATTATCTTAAAGACCAAAAAAAAGGAAGAGTCATACCTTATCTGGCTTCACCAGCTGACTTTTTGATTTCTCTTCTGTTGCTGCATATACAGTAATACATACAAATGGCAGCCCAGAAGAAACAGCTGCCAGCTTTGCCACCTGGGACAGAGAGACAGAAAAAGGGAGTCTTAATGCTGAAATTAAAATTTCCCTTGGAACTGATCAAATATGGGATTAAAAAAAGTCACCTTTTTTAAGCATTATGCCTTTTAGAAATGTCTTCTGGCTTACAGAAAGATTTTCTCAAATTATAATGGTGAAGAAAAGGTTAAAGATCCCTGACAAGAGTTTTATTCTCAAATCCCAGGGAAAACTCTGTGTTCAAAGCCACGCTGATGCTTCCATCACCTGTTAGGGTAAATTCAGTTGTAATTTACTCAGCATGCAGGAACTCTATTTCTGAAGAATTATTAAAGAAAAACTATTTTAAATCTATCATAATTCAGATTGTTTATTTCCATACAGCATGCTACCAGAACAAGACACCAATTTTCAGTAGACACCAGAAGGAAAACTGAATTTGAAAGTGACAGGGCATGAAAAAGTTGTATTGTTCACTTAAAAATATATATATTTAAAAGTCACAATAAATTCTGTGCTCAATGTAAAAGAGAAAGCTATACAGGGAATGATCAAAGAGGTCCAGCTCCTGACTGACAGTAACTGCTTTACTTTGGGTGCCTGCAGACAAACACATGAATGTTTAAAGATCCAAGGAAACAGCTGTACTGGCTAACATTTACACTAGCACAGTTATCCCAAGAGGGTTTCACTCCTTTCTACTGAAATCACAAAGAACCAGAGTGAAAAAAAAGCAACATCACCTTGAGTACAATAAAGAGGCTTCACTGCATGGAGCTGTTTATCCTGTTCCTTATCTAATCACAAGGTGCACTAAAAAGACCTCAATTAGCCAAGTTGATTCTAGTATTAATTTATTGAAATTATTTTATTAAAAGTTAATTATGAGGCATTATGTACTAAACAAGGAAAATCATATATTGTTTAGCTAAAGAAACCATGAAGTATTTTACCTATGAAAACTTCTACAGAAGTTACTGAGAATTAAGAAATGGCAGGATCATATTGTTACATCAAACATTAGGAAAGAAGCACAGAGAAAAACACCTGCAACAAGCTGGAGCTGTGAAACACCCTGGAATTACATGTTCAGCCAGTAGAATGACTCCACAACATCAGCTGATAACTGGCTTAAAAATAAATAAAAGTCTTCTTTTTGAGGAGTTCAGGAACTTGCTGCAGCTACAAAAGCCATGAAGCCAGGTGACATTTCTGGAGACACAGAGCTAAACACCACCAGAAAAAAAGGCCAAAGACCTGTATTAAAAGATTCCCTGTAACACTGATAACCTGAAGGGTTGTTTCTCCCCAGGCATAAAAAGCACACCAAAGACAAACAGACATGGCAGTATTTTTGATGAGAAGCCTGAACAGCAATTATTTGCTGAAGAAATGCACTATATACTCTCTAGCAGAAAGTTGTTACAGCTATGCCTCTTAATAGTAGAACTGGACTAAGACCAATCAAAATCTAACAATAAAACTGTCAAATGTACTTGGATAATTTTGGCTTTAAGTCTTTGCATTTCAAACAATCTGCTTCAAAGTGCTGGAATCTTATCAACGATCAAAAATATAGATTCTATTAAAAAAGAATTTAAAAAGCTACATCACTACAAAGAATTCACTATCTTCCACTCAGAAGATGCAGAATACAAACTAAACCATAATAAAACCATATAGTTAATTTATGCTAATCTCCAAGATATTGTTTCCCACTGAAACTGCAAATTCTGTGTGCTTGCTTCAAGAAATGGAGTCAGGAAACGCCCTGAAGGCAGGAGCTGCCTCAAAACAAGCAAAATCAAAGGAGTGGAGTACATGCAAAGATCTGATGCATGGATTTATATTAAAAAAATACAAGTTCTCTAGCACAAAATGGGAATCTACCAGCCAGGTTAAAATAAGATTATAATTTAGCAGCTACCGCATATCATATTTTCCATGAAAAAAATGTTAATTAAAGAATAAAGAGTCATAGGTTTATGACTTTCCCCTACCACTCAGATATCTTTCTCTCACATACTTTTGGTTTAATTTTCCCAAAAGTTACACGAGACATGATTGCCAGAAGCTTGTGGGCCAAACCCTAATCCTAATTCAGGTATGTATTTATAAATCTTTGATGACAACCACCAAAAACCCCCACAAAAGTGGAACAGATCCTTCCACTTCACCTCAACCACTGATACATCCATGGGTTTGGTTTTAATCTTGGTCTGCAACATGGTGACCCACAGAGAGTGGAATCTTAAGAAGAATAAAACTCTTATTAATAAATCTTTCATAGTAAATAGGAAAGAAAATTAAATTATGTCACTTCACTAATGGCGTGATCTGAATAATTCAGATTTATGTACTGAGCCAAACTACTTCAAGATCACCCAGCCAGACAGCAATGCCAAAAAGTTTCTTTTTTCATAACAAAAGAAAAATGCTTTATTTTTTCTGTCTGTCCTCGTTGATATCATCCTTTTCTTTGCAGACATATACACATTTTAAATGCTTTTAAAAAGTAAATATGAAGGTTGATGTGAGTTCACCTATTCATCAATTCGACTACAAACACTGGAAAACCTGTCTAAATATTTGTGAAAAATCTTACATCTTTACATGCACTTTTTTCTGTTTAAAGACACTGTATTATTCCTACAACTAGAGATATTTTGGATACTTGTAACCCTGTTAGCTTGTAACAGCATGATTTTAACAGCCTTGTTTTAGTGATGTACAGCACCACTAGCACTTTATCATGTTACTAGCAAACTATCATCTCGATATTCCTCGAGTTGAAGGTGTTTCGGGGGCTGCGAGTACATGGAGAAGAACCAGAAGAGAAACACTGCGTTTATTCCCTGTTGCACAATTTAACCACCTCTAACCAGCTCCTTCTCCCTCAAGTCCCACACCACCAGAGACCTGTGACCGCCCCACTCCTCCACCTGACCCCGGCTTCCGCGGCACCGGGGGCTCCTTCCCCCGGCACCGGCGGAGCTGCGGGCGGGCCGGGCGCTCCCGAGGGGCTGCACGGAGCCGGCCCGGCTGCCCCGAGCCCGCGGGACAGCGGGAGCGGAGCCTGAGGGGCAGCGGAGCCGCGGGGCCGGGGCANCTCCTCAGCCGGCATCACTCCTGAGCGGGCAGGGATGGATCCCCCTCAGCCAGGGTGGGATCGCCCTCAGCCGGCGTCACTGATGAGCGGGCAGGGATGGATTCCCTCAGCCCGGGTGGGATCGCCCTCAACCGGCGTCACTGCGGAGCGGGCAGGGATGGAGTCCCCTTAGTCGGCATCGCCCCAAACCGGGCAGGGATGGATTCCCCTCAGCCAGGGTGGGATCGCCCTCAGCCGGCATCACTCCGGAGCGGGCAGGGATGGATTCCCCTCAGCCCGTGTGGGACCCCCCATAGCCGGCATTGTCCCAAAGCGGGCAGGGATGGAATCCCCTCAGCCGGCCGGGCATCGCCCCAAAGCGGGCAGGGATGATCCCCCTCAGCGGAGGCGGGATTCCCCTCAGCCGGCATCGCCCCAAAGCGGGCAGGGAGGGATTCCCCTCAGCCAGGGTAGGAGCGCCCTCAGCCGCCATCGCCCCAAATTGGGCAGGGATGATCACCCCTCAGCTGAGGCAGGATCGCCCTTAGCCGGCATCGCCCTAAAGCAGGCAGGAATCCCCTTCAACCGCGGCGGGATCGCCCTAAAGCGGGCAGGGACGGCTCCCCCTCACCTGGGGCTGGATCGCCCTCAGCCGCGATCGCCCTAAATCGAGCAGAGATCCGTCTCAGCCGACATGGCCCCAAGGTGGGCAGGGATCCGCCTCAGCCGACATGGCCCCAAGGTGGGCAGGGATCGCCCTCAGCCGGGATCTCCCTCAGATCGACAGCGATGCCCCTCAGCCCGCATCGCACTCAGAACGCACAAAATCCCCCATAAACACACAATCTAAGTGCAGATAATTCGTTTATTGAAGTCCAAATTTACAACTGAAGTTTACAACTTTTTAATTTTTTTTCCCCCCAAAACAAAAGCTTTGTTTGAATTTAGGAAGAATAAATGTTTTTGTTTTTCTTTTTTTAATAATGTACAGACTATATCTCTTAAATAAGTTAATATCTTTGAAAAAAGAGCAATATGTTCCTTTTTTTAATGTTGCAGTGCAACTTACAACTTACACGTCTGTGCAATGTACCATGAGGTATATGCCCAGTGAGCAACACACAGTGAAGTTTTCCATTCATAAATTTTCATTGTAGACACACAAAAAGTTAACAAGTTATTAATCTGTGATAGAAAACGCAGCCGGTTACAGTAATTCACACAGAACTCATCTGGAAAGAGGGAAAAAAGAAACCTAATGTTCATTGCCTATAGAAACTATTGGATCATCTCTCAGCATAGACAAGTATAAAATTAAAAATACTGTTGTGAAACTGAAGAAATACTGTGTTATCCAGGGGCTGAAACCTCGTTTGACCTGTATTAGTCTAGAACCATTGGTTTTCTCTCTGTAGCATCCATGAGCTGAGGGATTTACTGCGGTACCGATGGAGCATCTGCTTGTCAAATCATTAAGCATGATGGGCGTTATAGAAAAGTTGCAGAACGCTCAAAAACTTCCAACTCCAGCATTTTCCCTGGCATGGACAGGTGCTTTTCCATTGCCTCTCAGTTCATCTCCCAGCTGATTAGAAAAACAAGGCTGAAACATGGAAAATTACTTCTATTTGAAGCTTGACATTTCAAACTTCTCAAGATGGCTCTAAAATACTTATTTTTCTTAATGACAGAAAACATATATTTATTTAAGAAAGAATCATCCACAATATAACTTTGTGATAAATAACAGTTCTGCCTCTAATACATATATACATACTGCTTGTAAACAAAAATGCCCACAGGTCATGGGGTCTCCATGATTTTTATACAAGGCGCTATAGATTTTTTTTCGTTTTGTTTTTTTTTTTGTTATTGAAAACAGTCCTAGTGAAAGTTTGGTTTATAACCTCCTATTGCTAACGAAACAGTAAGAATGTTTATATTTACAAAGAAACAAAGACCATGGAGACCCCACAGCGTTATTTGCCAAAGATTTGAAGTTGGTGGAGTTTGCAAAATACACGTTGTCAGCACGTCGGACAGGTTGAACACCAGCAGAACGATATTCCAGTGCTTTGGTATTTCAACCCCTGAATATACAAAGACATTACTACAGCCTACTTCACAGTTTAATGCAAGTAAAGTGCAAGCCATAGTACAAGGGTGTCATACATTTCCATACATGTAAGCTTTATCTAAAAAAGGCTCTATACAAGGTTTATTAGCTATTTAGTAACCTAGATGGAAGTCACCTATGGCCCAGCAATTAATGGTCTTACAAGGATATTGTCTTTGTAATACAGTATGTGTCAAATGTAAAATGTTTATTAATACTAGTGCATTTCTCTTATATCCTAACCTGTTTTCTCATCAGATTTTTAAACTGAAATCCTTGTTTCTCAGTAAAACAGAAGTCTTAACTGGTAACAGGGTCTTACTGGCATTTTGGCCAGCGAACACAGTTTGTTAAGACATATTTGTTTTGTGGTTGCTAGTGAAAAAATGCAGTAGTTAATATGTATAATGTGACATCCTTAGTTAATCTGCAGCATTCAGACAGATGCATTTACTGCTAGTAAAAAGATCTGTATTGATACCCTCACCAACGCCTGAGGATGAACAATATTCTAGAAATGTGAGGACAGAAGCTACAGGGTTTAGCTGGTCAAACAGCAGGTTGTCGACATATTTGATCATTTTTACATTGCTTTCTTTCAAATACTGCTCATACAGTGGCATTAATGCTTAAAGTCCCTAATCGTCACTTCTAACACATGTATGTTCTTGATAAAAATAAAGATATATCTGTCTGGCCTGCATAAAGAGTGAATATGGTTCTTTTCCTGAAGGCAGTTTCTGTCTGAATTGTTTAAATATTTTTATTAAGAGGAGGTCCCAGTAGTATATCACCTGTCTTCAAACCTGATAAAAGCTTAAACAATATGATTTATAAACCTCCTTCTGGATGTGCAAGAGTGGTATAACCCGTAAAATATAGAAGATAAGCTTTAAAAAATGTTTCTTTATCTATTAGTTATATCCAGAGTGGAGATTTCCCTGCCCACATGTTAGAGAGTGGAACTGATCAGAAACATCACATGTGTGCAATGGGAGCAAAGAAAGTAATTATAAACATCAACTAAGGAAATCCAACTTACTAGTTTTGGTTTAAATAGCCATGAAATTTCCAGCTGATATGGCTCAGGTGTGATTTTTCAGATGGGATTTTCAGATCTGTGCACACTTAACACCCATCAGGAGCCTCAGCCACAGGATGTGAATTCATCTGAGAGGGATGGAGGACCTTTCCCACAGCATCCTGCCTGGGAAACCTGCCCTGAACCTCAGCTTTAGTGAGGGAAACATTCTGGAAGAAAAAGAGTTTTTAAATACTGAATATAAATGAATAGCTAATATTACTTCTCCAGTCTTTCCTGTTATTACCCATTCTTTGTCCTAGGGGTATATAAACATCATTTGGCAGCGGGGAAGGTGATGTGTTGTGGTACATGGAAAATCTGCCATGGGAAACCTGTGCCCTTCTGGCTGCCCTAAAGCACCATTTCCCTGCTGTGAAAACCGAGGAGAGAATAAAATCTTTCATGAGACCAAGGCAGCACTTATTTCTCTGACATTAAATGTAGGGAACCCGGGTATGCCATGCATGGGGTTCAGGCTGAGGCCCAGCCATACAGACAGGCCTGTGCTCTCTTCCTTAAGGAATCTCCCTAGGACTGAGTCTGGAGACAGTCAGAACTTCTGTAGAAACACAGACTTGCTTGTACTGACAAATTGAGTGTTTAAATTATAATTAAACTGCCTGGTGCTATCCCCTAGTTCAGGGGCAGCTGACAGGCATTGCAGAGGGGGCTGGTTTTGTTGTGCTGCATCGTGCCTTAGCCAAGGGCTGTTTTACACAAACCATCTTTGAAGGATTTAGTTCCCCACTGCATGAAGGGTTTGTACAAACTGTTGGTGAATTATCACAAAATAGTTCTGGTGGCAGAGCTGTCCCTCCTCAAGGATCAACAGCCCCCAGCTATATCACCTTGGTCCTAAATACGGCTATTTTTGGCAGAAAGAATGCTTTTATCACTTCAGAAGACAGTAAGAACACATGAGGAAAGAATATGGCAAGTAAGGTATGGGATAATCTTGGCCTGATTAACATTATTTGAGACAAAGATAAGAATGTTCCCTGTTCTCCTCAGATTTGTGTTGAGTTAAACAATTTCTACCACATTCTTCATTTTTCTCCCAGAGGTCCTATTAACATTTAAAGTGAAATCTCCTAAAGGTCAGCAGCAGAATTGCACAATTTTTGAGGAGGGTGAGCCCTTCCCAGAGCCACAGTAAAATAACTCCTTCAAAGGTACCTGTACTGTCCTTCACAAGACCTTAGAGAACGAGTGTTCTGTAACTGCTGAGAGGAGTGAGAATAGGCTTAACTGGCCATGTACAATTCTCTGCAACACTCATTTCTTTTTCCTTGGAAAAAACCAGTGTAGCACCACATTTCTAGCTCAAAAGACAGCAGCCAGAGCTGAATATACTAATAACAACCCCCTCCTCCTCCTTCTTTGATTTTTGTTCGTGTCAATTAGAGCAAGCTCAGGGTAGTTTTCACTTAAAATAATGAAACCAAGAATAATGTCTCGTTTCTCTCAGGAAGTGATGCTGAGAGAGCTATTAAGACACTTTCAAAGATCTGACATGTCACTGAATACAGAACAGTATTAAAAAAGGAGGGGAATCAGTAGCTCAGGGGGAGCATTAAATCAGTTGTAATGAAAAATAGCCAGTAACAAAAAGACTCAGCTTGTGGAGTGTCAGAGAAAGTCTATGGGCTGAGACATTTTACCTGCAGGAATTCTGAATGAAGACACTAACTTTAATAAGATCCAGTTAAATAAAGCACATCCAAACAACATTTCCATGTTGTTGTATATGTTAAAAACCAAATTTTACCTGAGAATTCAGGCAGGAGAACTGGTAAATTAATAAATCTATCGTATAGATGCTGTTTTTTTCCCTTGATAAACTCAACAGCCAAGGTTTTTTCTTTTCTTATTTAAAAATATGGCATCAAAACGACTACAACAATTCCAGCTGCTTTGTACAGTGTGTTTAAAGCACCTGTTGGTACAGGAGAATTGGACATATTTTAATACATAAGCAGGATGGTTCATGAATTTTTAAATACAGTATCTGTATTGCACTTTGCATTCCAGTGAGTTCAAAGGTGGTGAAAATCCAGATAATTGTGCTGTGGTGGCTGTGCACATTCTTCTCTGCAGTCCATTTTGATTGGCACCTACACCCAGAAGGAAAAAACCCGTGGCAGGGAGGGAAGGGCTGCAGGGTGGGGTTGAGTACATGTGCCAGGAGGATGATAAGTTCTTGTGAAATGGCTTCCAAATGCCAGCTGACATTTGTGAAAGAATAAAGTCTTTGTATTGCTTAATTTAGCAATTAGATTTTGCTTGCTCTAAGGCACAAGCAATGCCAGACAAATGGTTCAAACTTTTCTCCCAGTTAATCATAAGCCCATTAGAGGGAATTTCTCCAGTGTATCTCATCACATTTCATCTCATGAATCTCCTGGACAATTTATTTGGCCTATTCAGTGCAAATCACATTTGCTGAGAGCTGCTCTGCAACACCAGAATGCAGACTCACAACTCCAAGAATTTCAGAAACGATGATCTCATGACACTGGAAGATTTTTAAAGATAAGCTGAACAAAAGTATGAACTCTATCTCATCTATTCATATTACAGAAATTCTATTTAAACTTAAAACAGAGATAATCTGTTTTCCCTACTACTTGTTATTTCTGAGAAATCTATCTTCCCAATTATGTTTCTCATTTTCAGCTGTCTATAAGTAGTATTCTCTGTTTACTTGTGACTTCACTGAATATGCTCAGTTATGACTTGAGTGATGATGCAGTAGCATTTGAAATCCTTTTGGAAAGCTATTTGGAAATAATACAGATCTTTTCATTATGAAAGCACAAACCATCTTTTGGGTTTGAAACTATAGGCATTTTAAAATTTCTTTAGGAATTTAGATAGCTCAATCTATGTAACTATTTCTGTGACCATCCATCACTGTTTGCATGTATAATATGAATTAATTTCTAAATGGATTCTATAATTTATGATGCTGCTTGCTGGAAATGAAGGAATGAAATTAAGACTGGAAAGAAGGGTGAGGCAAGGGAAAGGTGTTTTTAATTTTGTCTTTGTTTCTCACTATGCAATTGTATTTTAAATTGTTAATAAATGAATTTTCCCCGAGTCAGGTTTGTTTTGCCTATGATAACCATTAGCAGGTGATCTCCCTGTCTTTGTTTCAGCCCAGGAGCTTTCCCATGACATTTTTTACCCCCTCAGCTGCTCTATGGAAACAGAACTAAGCACCCAACACACCTTCACCTGGTCTGGCTTTGGGAATAATGAGATCTCCTCCTGGATACTGGGACCTCACTGAGATGACATTTTTTCCTCTATTATACTGAACTGCATGAATTTTACAGTCCTTGATGGATGAGAGACAATTAGGTTTATCTTGTGAAAAAATTATCAGTGAATTTGTTTCAGTGAAATCTGTGTCAGTGAAATGACATCAGCTGTATTCACATCCCCTTCATTCTGCCTTTTAGAACTATTCTAGCAAGCAGAGTCAAAGCAAACTGTGAATGGCTTTGAAATCTATGTTTAGTAGCATTCAGAACAATCTTTTTTCCCCCCCAAAGAATATAAGTATTTTCCCCAAAATATGATTCTTACAAACCCTTCTCACCCAGGCAAGGAAGTGAAATACACTGCACGACTTGTGTGTCTTCCCACACCAATCAATACCGATTGGTTTTTGAACGATGTTTTGAACAACTTCACCCACTTGCAAATGTACTGCTAGCAGTTAAAAATTATTGCCAGACATTACATAATTTTGAATAATTAACTCAGCTATAGATGTCAGTCTATCACAGAATGTAATTGATTAGTTCAGGAGGTTTTTTTTAGCTTCATTCTCATGCTGTTTTTGAATTTTGTGACTCAGTCACGTGTCACTTAAATTCACAGTGAAGAAACGATGAAAACCTGCAGTACGTACCTTACTCAGTGCAGATGTTTTTTTTTTTCTTTCTTTCACCATGAAATACTTCAAATTCTATTAAAACCAGTTTAAGTTGCAGCATTAGTGAACAACCAATATTGTTCTACTCATATCTTACCTCTGTGCCAAACCTGCTTGCTCTTGTTCCTTTGTTTAAAGGCAGGCACAGCACGTTACAAACACAGTATTTAAATGGCATGTACAGAATGCCCATAGGGCCAGACTGGGATCTATTTCTTTGATGTACAGTGTACATTTTAAGGCACACTATAGGGATTGAGTTTACATTTTGATAACTCTGTCCTTTTATTTGCAAAGATGGTCACTACCTGGAAATGTTGCAAAAACAAATGTTCATCTCTAAGGGTGGCCAATGTATTCATGTCTTCATTTTTATATTTTTTTTTCAAGAAAAAAATGTGTGAAAATGTGAACTTTAGGGCATTTTAAAAGGAAATGTCAGCTACCATGTTACATTTTATATACATAGATATGTATTTTTATATATCTAAATATATAAAATGATTGTAGGAGCTCATATTATAAGCTGAGTTTTAGTACAGTACTTTAAATATACTGATATTTATTTTCAGTTACACTTCTGCACTGCTTCTTTCTAATGCAGAGCTTGATACGGACATCGGTTGATAATAGCAAACCAAAAAATTCGTAAAGAATATTATTGTCTTATCATGCAATGTAGTAGGCATCCTGTGGCACTATTCTCTTACCCAAGTATTTACAGTACTGCTGAGTACCTTAGCAATAAATTCACCAGTGTTTGTCTGACTGCATCTGTCCAGGCACTCAGCAGTGACCCAGGCTGAGGCTTCTGTCACACGTGAGTCTCGATGAAGGAGTGTGTGTGTGTCAGCATTGGGGCTGAGCTTGCCAGTTCAGAGGCTCCGTTTTGAGACTTCCCAGCAGCACTGTACTCACAAATGTCCAGGAAAAACTCATAGTTCTTTAATTTCCAATCTTTGAACTTCTTGGATGTTAAGTTGGGATCATCCAGAAGGCTGTTGATAACTGTGAGGTCTCCTTCCTTTGCCTGGCAAATTCCAGAAAGACAGAGGACAGGTCAAAATGAAATTCTGCATTTCATCACTTTATTTCTTGTTTAAGTTTAATGCCAAGTGCCAGGAAAACTACTATGGAAACTTTCATATTTACCTAAATTCAGGAACCATTACAACATAAACTGTTTNCAATCTTTGAACTTCTTGGATGTTAAGTTGGGATCATCCAGAAGGCTGTTGATAACTGTGAGGTCTCCTTCCTTTGCCTGGCAAATTCCAGAAAGACAGAGGACAGGTCAAAATGAAATTCTGCATTTCATCACTTTATTTCTTGTTTAAGTTTAATGCCAAGTGCCAGGAAAACTACTATGGAAACTTTCATATTTACCTAAATTCAGGAACCATTACAACATAAACTGTTTGACAGCTCAGTCTATGGCATATGCTAAAACTTGCTTACATAGAGTGCCAAATAATTTCTTTCTTTTCCTTAAGCTGGAACATGTTTGCTTTCAAGGATTCGTTGAAACTTAATTTTAAAGCTACAAAAAAGCATTTACAATAGAAATGTAAAGAGATTAAGGACATATAGTTACATCAAGGACAAAGGGGAATGGCTTCACACTGCCAGAGGGCAGGGTGAGATGGGATATTGAGAAGGAATTCCTGGCTGTGAGGGTGGGGAGGCCCTGGCACAGGGTGAAGCTGTGGCTGTCTCTGGATCCCTGGAAGTGTCCAAGGCCAGGCTGGATGGGGCTTGGAGCCACCTGAGATAATGGAGGTTGTCCCTGCCCATGGCAGGGGATGGGACTGGATGGCCTTTAAGGTCCCTTCAACCCATCAGCATTGTGTGATGCACAATTAGACTTTTCCCTGTTTATATTCCTTACACACAAAATCAGTGATAAAGCCTTACTTTTAAAGTGCTCTTGAGGACTCGGATGTGGTGCAGCTTTTCGTTGATCACTGGGTCGTTACATCGCATCACGAAGGACTTGCGGAACTCCTGCCTGGTGGAGGGACGCTGCTCCCCGAAAGCTGACAGACTGGCTTCTTCCAGAGTTCTGTAGAGCTCCTGCAGACCATCTGTGATTTCTTCAATTTCTTTTATGTTTTCTGAAAGGAAAGAAAGAAACCTAACAACAAACCTGATCATTCAGATGAAGTCTCTAAAATCAGCAATACTTCAATACGATCTTAACGTATTACTCAGTTCTGCTATATTAGTTTTGATGAGACAAGAACATTTGCATCATCCCAAAGCTCAATTTTTAGTGCAATGTTAGTTTTGATGAGACAAGAACATTTGCATCACCCCAAAGCTCAATTTTTAGCACTACATCCTGGCATTTCAAGTACAAACTCCTGTCTTGGCCAACATCCAGCGCTTCAACCACAAAATCCTCGCTGACAATAGTAGCAACACTGCTGTGGATTTTGATGGCAATAAAGTGCATCCGAGCATCTCCCAGAGCTTACCTTCTGCACAGAAACTATTGTGCCTTCTAATAGGAACCTTCTCTTCCAGGTCGTCATCGGTCCCTTCAATGGACTTTACGTGTCCCTTCCCGCGCACGTCTCTGTTTCGGGGAAGGCTTTGGCTGCGCTGTTTCTGGGGCCGCCCGTGGGAGCTGTGTCCCCTCGGACATTCCACCAGAGGAAAAGGCCCATCCTGCTCAAAATTGTGGCGCCTCTGGACGGGCAGCGTGGCTTGTCTCCGTTTGTCTGGTGACATTCCGGGCCGGCCGCTCACGTACTCCGCCTCCGGAGGGACAGTCTGGAGGAAATGGAGCCCTGAGCTGGTCAAGGGAGTCTCTATCAGGTCCTGCCACGAGCGCCGCTCTCGGTAGGGGGGTCTGCACCCCGAGGAGTGCGTGCTGCCCGCGGCGTCCTGCCGCGAGTCCTCCGCAGAAGAGTGCGAATACGTCGACTCGCTGGAAAAGTGTCGACCTTGTTTGGCTTCAGGGAACGGACTTGAAGAGTTCACCTGGGAAGATACCAAAACATCTGCCCATGAGATGATGTTTTGAACAGGCCC
>VZTT01021708.1:77305-89147 GCA_013400855.1 Buphagus erythrorhynchus
TGATGTTTAGAACAGAGACAAGAAAATTACTGTAGTGTAAAACACTCTATGATATCTAGTAGTCAGATGGACTGATGGGTTTGTCATAACATGAACCACTGTAAACAGAAGAGAATTAGCAGTGACAACTTCTATACAAGTGCTCTTTTAACCACTCCCTATTCTTGTTTTGCACATTCTCTGCCCACAAGCAACTCCTGATGGAAGGAAAAGTATAACACTTGTGCAGGTTTCCTGAAGACCCATCCAGCTTACACTTAGTCCAGCTGAGGACAGTGCAAGTCTCCAAAAGAAACCGTAATTGGATTTCCTTTATTTTTTTTAGGGGCCAAACAGAAAAAAAAACCCAAAAAACAAACCCAAACAATAAAAACTTCAGCACCCAGGAAGATTTTTGGCTGGGGGACTGCTGAACTTGTGAAACGATTTGAATGAATTCTGCTGGGTCTGTGTATAAATTTAATTCAAAACAACGAGAAAGGCAAAAATGTGGAAAAACAGAAAGGGAGGGGCTTAACCTGTATCCCAGTTGATAAAACAGCATCACATGGGTGAAAATCAGTCTGAACTTCACCCATGTGATGCTGTTGTCTCAGTCACTCTTTCTTTGGTTCTGGCTGTGTGAGGATCGTGTCATTCACGCTGAAGAAAAATCTGAAAGAAAAATAGAGAACAGTCCTATCTGTGCTTAGAATCATAGAATAATTATCATAATTGCCTGGGTTTTGTCTAATAGAAATGTTCTGTTTGCAATACTGTCATTACCACGGTATTGTACACAATCTTGTAAAAAAAACCCCTTTTCCTAGAAAGATTTGTTCTTCAAAAAAGGACTAAAACATGATTACTGCGTGAATGTGAGCTGTTCTTAATCTCTAGCATCCAGTATCCAACATTCATAATTGAAAATCAGTCTCAGTTAATACAAAATATCCCATCCACCACATTCTTTTCATATTTTGCAGTGAAGGTAAAATTTGAATATTCTGTTCCTGTTACAGTGTGTAGTTTCACCAGTGCTACAAAAAAAGGTCCTATTTCCAGTCTGGTGACAGATCTGTGTCAGGAGACATTTATTTCTCCTTCCTTTCTAACTGATTTGCTCACTATGGAAAAATCCAGGTCTTGGCTCATGAGGAACAGCACTAATTTCATTTTTACAATCACATCCGGCTTTGTTCTTTATGTTGTTTAAATACGCCAGGACAAGGGAGGTGCAGGTGAAGGCACAGAGGTGTTTCTGGTGGCCTGGGGTGACATGCAGGGTCTGTGACTCACTGAGGGTGTGCGGTGGTAGGTGTCACACAGCATGGAGGAGCCCTCCTGCTTCAGGGTCAGCGAGCCGTCCATGTCGTCCTGGTCGCTTTCACTCCAGTAATCTGCTGACAAAGCATTCCAGCTTTCACTCGGCTGCTTCTCCACAAGAAAGCAGATCCCACATTTTAGCAACATCCTTCCATGGCAAGGTGAACGTTCCCCAGTCACCTGCAGGGCTTGGCAGGCACTCAGGAATGGGCTGGTGGAAAGGTCTGGCACCTCAAACACACAGGGAGTGCAGGAACCTCCCAAAGCTTTAGGGAATTACAGAAGGCAGCTTGGGAACCTGACTCCCACTAAAAACCAACTTCTGCTCACGGACTTTCAAACAGAAACCTCATTCCAGATGCTGAAGTAGAGCCAAGCCTGAGCACTTAATTTAATTGGGCATAACAGGTTCTGCTGTGGGTCATGAGGAAAGGGCAGCTGAGCTCAGGAAGTGCAAACAAATATTGCTGAAGCACACATTGCCCCAAGTCTGTGATGTCTGCACTGCCTGTAGGGAGATGAACGTCCCTGAGGGCTGGGATCTGGGAGATCACACCTCACCCTGAACCCTGCATTCTCTTTATCACTAATTTTAAATATTTCTTAAAATAACTGCTCAAGATTCTATTTTCCTTGGTGGTGGCACCAATAAATTTAGTGCTTCAAGGAAATGCATTCTTATCAAAATTGCTATTTGAAAAGATATGGCCATATGTTGCTAAAGAAGTCAGTTATGACCTCTCTAGCTTTATTGAAATACTGAACAGATTTTTACTGTCTGCTCTCTTCTCCTAATTAGAATCACTGAAGCATTACCTTCATCTGGGTGAATATCCTTGTCATCAGGTGTGTAACCAATTGCTGCGAGACCCAAACGATTCATCCATCTAAAAAAACAATAAAAATGAGGAAGAGAGGTATTTAAAAGGAACATCTCATATAAATCTGAAGGCATCCACATTCTTACTATCTGGAAAAGTCAGAGACAATGCCTAATGCAAAAAGGCTGTTAAACCCATGATTCAGCTGTGTTGGGTGCTTGATAAATGGGAGTGAAGGATTTATCACATTTATTCTGATTGCTTGCCTGAATTGCCAAAATACTAGAAAATAAAATAGAATTATGATAATTATTGTCTGAAAACCTGTGTTGGGAAATAAGTTGTATTAAACTTGTATTCTCAGAAAGCTAAAACAGCCTGTGGCAGTTTGGTTATTTGCTAGTCTGGATTCACAATGCTGGTGATATAAATATTTAGTATTGTTAAGCTGTGATATCAACATTATTTTCCCTTAATTTGTTTAATACAGAGTTTTGGGTTTCTAAAACAAGACTTGGTAAATTGCAAGCACTTCAATATTTGCATTTGGCATTGGATGTGCTGGGTTCTTTCTCGGTCCCCAAATTATTTAGTTTGATAGAAAATAAGATTCTTTACTTATTAGGAAAATATTATCGTTTATTTTGGGGAAAATACCTTTTGCGTTTTCTTTATGTAAAATTGCTGGTTGTTTATACAATGTATAATTGAAAAACTAGGGAAAAAAGGAAATTAACACACAGAGGGAAATGTCACTTCTTAATGTTCAGCAAACAGAAAATCAAGAATTATCTTATTTTCATCAACAAGGAGATATAACCAAAGAAAAAAGCCCTAATAGTGAGATCTATAATGGCTGGGATGTTTTAAACCATTCCCTTCCTCGGTGACTAAACTCTTAATTATGTCATTAATTTCCCAGAATGTTGATGTAAGAGTTATCTAGAAGCAGCTCTTTTTTCCTTTTTGAACATTTGTGACATCAAATTTGCTAATAATTATCTTCTTGGTTAATGAATATTATAATGACAAACCATCTTTCACAGGCCTCAAGTCAGACATTAGTGAACAGTACATGCAACATCAAAAGGACGAGTTGTTTGGCAGGTTAAAACAAGAAAACTGCTCCGTGTCATTCTTTCCCATTTGTACTAGAGGAGAAAAAAAAAGCTTTTTAGGACATATGTGACTGTTATTGTCCAGGAGAGTGGTGTGTGGGAGATGGGAGGCACAGCAAGGAGGCAGAAAATGAAGGAAGAGTGAACTCTCCACTAAAAATAGCGCACGGTTCAGCACGTATTGATCTCCTGGTCTCAGAGCTCTGCAGAGCTCCCAGCAATGATCTTCATCTGTAATTTTGGATGCAGCCTGACTCACTGCACGCCTGCAGCACTGCCTTCCACGGATCTTAGCGCTTTCCTAAGGAGCCAAAGGGGACAACAATGTTTACTTCTCACAAGGAATTGTGAGAGGGTTTAATTCACTTGCAAAACCATGAAAATAAAGAACTGTACAATCATATTGCTTTGCCTCTCAGTATTAAGCCAGAAGTGAGCAAATTGGAGATGAAAATGGAAATGATGATTAGTTTTCCCAAATACCAACTGCAGGGTGAGGACTGCTTACAGCCGTTGTTTGCATCAGCACGTCAATAACTCATCTTTATCATGAGGGAAGTACATTTTAAATGGATTAACAGATTTACAGAAGAGCTTTTGCACAGTGTTCACCAGCCTCATTTCCCTCAGTGCACAGTGCCTTGATCTCCTGGCATTTGTTTCCCTTGCAAGGCAGATCCTTTATTGCAGGAATGGCAATGACATCATTCCCTGCTCCTTACTGAGCATTTGTATTCACCAGTTTTTCATCAGTTGTTCCCGAATTTCTAAACTCATTAGCACTGGAGCAAAATAGTTTTAGTCATACTTTGCCATATGCCTTTGGCAATTAAGCAGGATGGCTCAGTGCCTTCCACTGAGGTTCTGCTAATCAACAACGATAAATTAGGACTAATTACCATTTTCCAAGTTAAAACAGACTCAGCCATTTGTGTGGTCAGTGCATGGGAAATTTATATTGTCTTAAATTTCTTGCAAAGATTTTTTTTTTGCTGCTCATTGTTAATTTGAGGGTGTCAGATCTTGGAAGCAAATATAGACACCAGCTGAAGTGTTCAGATTAACCTTGCAGAGCCAGGGAGGTTCTGAGGATACCCAGAGTATCAGCTTTACACATATGGCCTCAATGACCAAATCTGCAATTAGCTGAAGTTAATCTTCCTTCTCTAAGGCTGCTCAGGCTTTTCTCTTCCAAAGGCCAAGATCATCCCCAGCTATAGTTACAAGGACTTTCTTACCTCATTTACCACAATTCAGAGTCAGCTCTTTGTCAAGCCAACATAAAGGGTTATCTGATGACATTCAGTGGCTTATCATGATAAAATATCTTCTGATAAAAGAACTAGAATCTCCATTTTAGGTTTTGTGTTTTTAAAAAAAGCATGAGTGAATGTTTTTGAGGTTAATCAGGAGATATACAAGTGGTGAGATTACAGCTCATTTTCTTACAGTTAATATTTTTTTTTCCCCCAAGGAAATGCAAACTCTGTTCGAAAGGAACCCTGCATAAACTTGATGAATTTCCTTGATGAGCAAACTGCTTTCATTTTTCAGAAAACTGCGCTCAAGGTTATAAAAAGCTTTTTGTGGAGAACTTGGAGAGGCAGGCAGTTGGTTCTGAACTCTGCCCTGGGTGCCCTGTGGGCAAATGTTGGGATCCAGTTGGGCACTGGGAGCCCAAAGGATGGAGGATGCACATCCCATGGAGCCAGGGCACTGCAGGGCTCTGTGTGCTGCACCTGACCTGCACAGCCCCAAGGGCTGGATTGCTGATTTGGGCTCTGGAGCTGTGCCCCACCAGCTCTGGGACTTCCCTGTGCTCACAAGGAGGCCTGGGCTGCCCTGGCAGGGACACATTTGAGATCTCACATGCACATCCCTGCACCTCGACCCTGGGCAGAAAGCTGGGCTCCCTCCCCCCAAATCCTGCCTTTTTCCCTGGATAATTTCAACAACTCTTTCCTGTTGGTAATTAAGCAACTTAACCAGGATGTTTCACTGAGTCTAGGCCACCCAACAGAGCATGGGGTTTGCATTCTCGATGGAAATTGTGATGACACAGAACAGCACTAAATGTCCCACGGATCCTCTGCCACAACATTTTACCTCCAGGATTGTACAAATCCCCACAAGATATAATCCCTGTTTTACCAAGTTGTAACAACCTACAGGGCACCAAGAAGTGGGTTGGTTTTATTGCCTGTAGTCCAGTGAACCAAAGGCAGGGAAAGGTGAGCCTCAAGTAAAGTCATCAAAATGCACAAATAAGTTTTGTACTTTGTCTCAATTAAATTCTAAATAAATCAGACTTGGCTTTAATTCATTCTGTTGGTTACAAACAGGCACTGTTGTCATTGCTTTGGGATAAAATAGAGCTGCCTGGTAGTATTTAAGTTAAATTTACTGAGATAATTCTGGTCATTACCCAGGGGATTACAGCCCAGGGCCTCTTCTGAGAGTCTGATGCTGCCCCAGGCCTGGGCTGTGATGAGTGAAGCACCAGGGCAGAGGAGCTGAGAGCTCAAAGCCTGATCCTGAAGAGAGAATCCTGCCTAAAATGCCCTGAATTGTCAGGAATCAGGAGCACATTCACCTACTGACAGAAACACTGGGAAATGTTAAAGGGGGCCAAACAACTGGGAACAATTGCACATTGCTTTGCTCTCCTAACACTGTACTGAAAACAAGAATATCCCACTCCTCAGTGTACAAATGAATAAATTTCTGTTTCCTGGCTGCTGTATTTTACTCCTGCTGAGCAAGGGCTGAGCCAGCCCAAGGTCAGTGGGAGGTTCTAGGAGTGAAGGCAATTAAAGTTTCCACAGTGGCATCACACTCACTCCCTTGGCTGTTCATTTCTACAAGGCCAGAGTGGAAAAGCACAAATAAAAAAAATAAAACAACTTGGACAATCTCAGTTGTCATAAATTGGAGAGAACTATTTTGTTTAGTGTTGGAGAATGAAAACCAAGGGCAAGAGGAGAACTTGTTTTTCTTCCTATAAAAAAGGGGTGGTGAAAAGTTACAATTTTTAGGTTATAGTTAGAACTGTTCCATAAACCCAGGGAGAAGTGGTGAGGACGAAGTGAGGTTTCTGTGGCTCAGAAAAGTTGTATTGGTAATATCCTCACTTATTGCCCATACCAGGTGGCTGATTTTAGAAGAAATTTAATTCAAATGAATATGTAAAAAAATTACATGTCCTGAAAAGGTGTAAATTCAAGAAAAAGTCCAACTACTTTCAGTATTTCTCTCTGTTAAATGTTCCTCTAAAAATGAAGTCTATGAAATCCTGACACATCAACAGAAAGAATAAATAAAATATATTTCCTGTCTTCCTTGCATCTTTTCATCATTAATTCTTGCCCTTGTACACCACCTCAGCTTTGTGCTAAGAATGTTTCAGTGCAGAAATAGCTTTTCATAATTTCTGAGATTGCATCTACTTTTGATATTATTTGGTTAAAAGGAAAAACTAGAACTAAAGTGGAAGGTAAATTTCACTTGAATCAAGCTATCTTTAAGTCTATTAGAGATTTCCTTGAACCGTTTATTTCATACATAGAATTCATTCAGTGCAGTTTACGTTTAATTTCTGATCAAAAGCTTTGTATTATATATTTTTTTACGTCACTGGAATAATCAGATTAAAGAATTCACAGTAAAATTCTTTGCAATACACAATTAGATGTAAAAATTGATTTTGTACTTGTCATGTTGACTTCTCTGACCAGTCTTTCTTACTGAACACCTGGAAAATCAATGCATTTCCCATTTGGCTTCCTAAGGTAATAATTTTCACTATTTTCTATGATTATGCAGGTAATACATTCATTTAAGAGAATAAAGGGTGCTGTAATAAGGGTTGTTGAAATGATGCCTTGATTTTCCTCCACACAAAAGAAGCCCCAAACCTTCTCCTGGTGAAATTTAACCCTGAGCAGATCCTTCTCCATGAGCTCAGTCTCTCCCTGTGTATCAGCCCCCAGCAGCCTCTGTCTCTGCTGTTTGATTTGTCACACTTCCTGGGATTTGTTAAGCAAAATCATTCATGGGATAAACTCTGAGTACTCTCTGATTTGATAATTTGACATGACTGTTGATCTTGTTTCATGCATTGTCTTCTTAGATTTGTCAGGCTGGAAAAATAGGAAAAAAGCCTGAGACAGCTTAAGAATTGACAAGTGAACCAATCCATTCCCTCTTTGCATGTGCATCTACTTCATGCACTTAATGGGATTTTTTAAAAATTTAATTTTAATTTTTTTTTTAAACTTTCCTCTGTCAAACAAGCGCACAATTATGCCTCTGTACTCAGAAGTCTGGTTTGGTGTGGGTAGTTTTTTTTTGTTTGTTTTTTGTTTTCCCCAGTGGGTAATAGAAAAAAAAATCACTGCTTTATAGCAAATAAATTATCCTTCTGGTTCCAGCATTTTACTGTACAAATACAGTTACACAAATAAATATGGTTACACAAATATGTGTAACTATTGTTTACACAAATATGTGTATCACAGAGAAAAAAAGCACACAATAACTGATAGGCTGATATTTGATCCAGAACCAATAATAAATCCTAAGGAAATCACTGAAACATAAACTCACTCAATTGGAACTTCTCTTACTCACTTGTTCAAACTTTTACCCCAGCATTCACCAAATGATTGGCCCAAAGGAAAGCTCTAGAGAAAAAAAGCTTTCTTTACAAGCAAGAGAACTGAGCTTAGCATGGCATAAACTATGAGTGGGGTTTTGGGGTTTAGAGGTGATTTTTTTAAAGAAATGGGATGATTTACTTGTGAAATTGTGTAATTCTGCTTCCACATAGCTTTTTAAAAATCAGCTCAAATAGGCCAAATAATGCTTTTAAATGTCTGGCTAATTCCTTATTATGAAATTTCTTATTTCTATTATTGCTTATTTCTATTACTTATTTCTATTATTGCTGATTCCTATTACTAAATCTTCAGATTTGGCTGAGTTAACTGTATATCTCCAGGATAACATGACACCATGGACTGTGACACTGCCTTCACCTCAGACAGGTGCAGGCATCACTAAATCTGCTCTGAAATGCAGCTGAACTGCTTGGCTCCCAGAAGAACTCTGTGAATTCACACTGGTACTATTTACAGCAGAATCTGATTAAGTTAACTTTGGAATTTAAACTGGTGCAGAAAGCCAGTGCAGATCCCCTGCACGAGGGATGAACTCCCCCAGTGCTGATTTGGATGGTGTTGGAAAATCAAAATTGTGCACTGCAAACTCTATCAGCCAGTGGGGACTGAATGAGAGGGAAATGGAAATTCACAAGTCTAGGGTAAATAATTCAGAAATTGTAGCAAGGAGAATCCAGGTGACTTGGCCAGAAGAGGAAATTTGGAATATTCCAGTTCATTCCTAGGAATTCCTGGTGCAGTGTTTTGCCCTGAGAGGCCACAGCAGCTCCACTATCACCCTGTGCAGTCCCATGAACATCCCAGTTTCACCCAGTCCTTGGGGCCTGCAGCTAATTCTGATCAGAAAACTGTTTTACTTGTGCTGCACTTAGGAGCTTTTATGTGAGAACAATAAATTAGAGGGCTGGTGTGGCCTCAGGCACGGATTTGAAACAAGTTTATAGGAACATAAAAGGAAGAAAGGAAAACCTGCTCTTTATGTTTATTTACAACACCATTGGGAAGCTCCATTCCAGGGATTTCTGTTTGAAAAGTACCTTTCATGTTCTACAGAATTATCTCCTGGCTTTTCATCAGGTTAGGGGCTGAGGGTAACAACTTATTCAGCTCTATTTGATAAAGAGCTGTTAAATTAGGCCAGACAGATTTGACAAATCCTGCTCACTTGTCCAGTTAAAGAGGGAAAATGTCTAATAGGGGCTCAGGGCTGAAATTTGTAGTTGCCAAGAGCTTTTCTCAGGTGTTAGTTTATATAAAGTGGAGACAAAAGTGTATTGAAACTGAAAAGGTGTGTTAATCCTGGCTCGCCATCTGATTTGCCCAAGACCTGTCAAAGAGACCAACATGCCTGAAATTTGAAGAAGAAAACTGAATTAACTTTAGTAATAAACAGGATGATTTAGGGAAAGTCTTGAGTAACTCACTTAGTTATACTCCATATGTAAAAGTAGATAGGAGACACCATAAAATTTGCTTATAATCAATAGAAATTTAATTAAGAATACTTCATTTTCAAACAGTTCTTTTTAAAGAGAAATGTTGTGCTATAATCTTTCAGGTCTTGGAAAATATAGGAGTAACCCCTATAAAAATCAATCATCATTCTGTTTCAGTAGCAACTATTTGTTATATTTCTTGAATGGATGCCAAAGATTTATGGGAGTCATTAAAATTGCAAAGTTAACCCAGTTATTCAAATAAAAAGTGATCAAATTATTCAGTCTAAAATAGAAACTTTAAAAAATTTAATATTTGTAGTCCATGATGAGATTGCAAATGCACTGCACTGCAGACTTCAATGGCATGTAAGTTTTAAATAAAGTAGATATTGTAAAACAACCGAATATTAAATTCAATGCTAATTAAAGCCATAAACAGGTTATGTGTGGTGGGGTAGGAGATGAAGCACTTCTGGGAAATAAGGCTTTTAACAAGCTTGGAGTACCAAGCTAGAGATGAGCTCATCAAGTTCATTATTAATTCATTTCTAAGAACACGGCTCTGCTCGTGTAAGACCTGACAAAACAGCACGAGCATGAATTTTGCAAACCCAAGTAACACAGCAGGCAAAACTCAGCCACAGCTGAGTGCCTCAGTCTGCTACAGAATAATCCATCCCTACCCACTGGAGTCCAGCTCTTTCTTCAGTGATGTGGGGTTAAATGCACATTAAATTATTCCAGAGTGGAAAAAAAAAAATAAACAGTGAATCTGAGGTGAGAAACTCTAAAAAGAGCTGTTAAAACAAAAGCTGGTGGTAAAGGCGG
Source organism: Buphagus erythrorhynchus (assembly GCA_013400855.1). Lineage (NCBI taxonomy): Eukaryota > Metazoa > Chordata > Aves > Passeriformes > Sturnidae > Buphagus > Buphagus erythrorhynchus. The sequence continues at coordinate 87,496 of VZTT01021708.1, forward strand.
TTGGAGAAAGGATAAAATTCCTCACATGGTGAATGAAGAATGTTCCTCTCCATACTAGAACTTCATTTTCAGCATGGGGGATCTCCCCTTCCATCAGCAGGGAAAATCCAGTTAAATTCTGTGCTGAAAACAGGAGTGGGAGATGCAAAGCATTTGCCCTATTTCCTCCCATTATGGGGTTAGCAATTCACTGGGAAGAGAGAGATTTGTGAAGTCAGTATTTTAAACACATTTTTCATCTGTGAATCTTGCTTCCTCATTTCAAATGTCACACAGGATCTCTGGGAGAAGGAATTCCAGCCCATAAAAGCTGCAAGGATGCCCAGGGATTTTACAGAGGTAGCAGAGTTATCCATCATTTGGGTGGGGAGTGAATTCCCATTGCTCTGCAGGGACAGCATTGCTGAAGGGAAAATACTGCACAAAATACTTCAAAATACTTCACCCTTTGCCTTCTTCCCAAAAAATCAGAGAAAAGGCTCTGGTAAATTCCAGATTAAATGATGTGAAGGATGGCATGGTATGAAAAGACACACTGGCACCTTCCCAGCTGCTCCTGTGCCCCAAGGCCTCATTGCAGCTTCCAGGGCTCCCTATGGAAAAATCAGTGGATGGTGTAAAAGCAGCTCATCAAACATGTGTTGAGACTTCCTGGTTTTCCTTGAGTCAGAACATTTAATGTATAATTTATAGATATGATCAATGGCACTTCCACAAACGAGAGCTGCCCCAGCAGCTGAAATCAAGGGAGACCAGGCAGAGTTAAACCAGTAAAACATCCTCACTTCTGATTTGTCCAAACAAACCTGAACCACACTACAGAACTGAACAATTAACAACCTTGGAAAAATATTTTTGGCAACCTTATACCCTGAAAGTATCCCACTGCTGATGACTGAAGCTCATCACCCTCATCAGTGCAGGATGAACAGCCCTCAACAGTTTTCACTCCAGCCAGGCTCACACCCCAACATACCTGAAGAGCCATGTAAGCCACAGAACAGAAATGTTCAATTCAGCAATGATTTCTAAGCCTTAATATTCCAAAGGGAAAAAACCCATCCTTTTTATCTATCTTTCCAAGCTGGCAAACATTCAGAACGACTGTAAGAAGAACATCTCCAAGTTTCAGGNGTTGTGTCTCTTAGTTCATGTTATTTCCTTCCTTAATACAACTCCTGTATTCTTAAACAAAACGAAATGTACAAAGCACTTTCTAAATAATAACCTTTGAAACAGGTTTCTAGATTAGAGAGAGAGAGAAAAAGACAGAAGGTACAAAGCCTGTTGAAAGAAAGGTCAAAGAGATAGGAAGCACAAAGGAGAAGCAGAAGAATTTGAGTTAGAAGAGCTCCCAGGAGGTGTCTGTTCCCACACCCACCCACAGCAGGGCCAGCTTTAATGTTGGATCAAGTTGTGCAGAGCCTTGTCCAGCCAGAAGTTTGGCATGCCCTCCCAGCACATCCAAGGACATTTAACAGCTCACTGCAACACCAAAAATGGAACTTTGCTTGGCTCTGCTCTGTGTTGGGACAGTGAAGTGGTGAATAAAATGAATTACTGCTGATTTTCTGTGTTGTTGGGAGTTGTTCTTGGAATTGGAAGGGGAATATACATATAAATAAATAGTAAGTAAATAAATAAATATACAT
>VZTT01021708.1:91177-123692 GCA_013400855.1 Buphagus erythrorhynchus
ATGCTATCATTCATAATATTTATGTTAAAATACTGACATTTATATGGTGATTACCAGATGTAAGAATTAGATTAGGAATTATTACACGTGGAATTATGAAGAACCTGTGATGCAACATTTCCACTATTAATTGCTATGACTTATTACAGTTTTTAAAGATAAAATGAAAGCTGAAGAAGCTTCACCTGGGCACAGTGATTTTTTTATATATACAATTAATATAAATGCATCCAGCAACAGCTTTACTAACAAAAGCCCTACAGCAGAGTTATACTTCTGTGCAGTTTCTTTTTTCATAAAACTGGGATATAAAGAGTAAGGTTATCTTTGNCACTGCCCTGGCTGCTGGTACTTTGCAAATAAAAGCAGTGAGTGTGAAATCCCACACAGGGATTTGTGGTGCCCACTAGATGGCATAGGCTGGTTAATTATCTCTCTTTTGATCATTATATAAATGCAGTTTTTAGTATGCTCTGATCAAATTTATGCGGATATTTAACTGATTGGTATGATACAATTTTAGTGTCAAGAATTCTTATCATTCTCAGTCTTCTGCTTTTAATGTGGATCCTTTTAATCCCCATATGCCAGCTGAGAACCAGCAACTCCAAGTGCTTCTATGGAAACAGAGAAAGGGTAAGGAAGGTGAAATAGTTTTGTGTGTCTTTAGACACGTGAATTAGAGCAGACATGGCACATCTTTAATTACACAGAGATTAGCAAATACTGTACTTTCAACAGAAATTCCTTACAGTACTACATTTCTGATGCTCAAAATAGAAAATCATGACTAAACAAACACTCCTGCATAGTGCTACTGCTGGTCTGAGCTCTCTGCAACATCTGCACCTTCTCCTGCTCCACTTGCCCAACCATCTCCCAGTGGGATTGGCTGGGATTGGAGAGGATTAGGTGGTGGGTCTAAAGATCCTAATCCTCTTGGCTAATCCTCAGAGAATATCACATGATGGAGTTTCTGCTTGTAAATAGGATTATTTTCCTAGACAGGAAATTTAAATGCATACAGGCATTCAAATGCCAGTACTGGGGTTTCAAGTCAATGTTAATGGGTGGAAGTTAGTGTGATAAGCAGAGTTTAATTTGGGTCCACTGTGCTCCTGTAATGTGATAAAATCTATGATTAGTGGATCATTTTCTAGTGGAAGATGTCCCTGCCCATGGTAGGGGTGGAATAGGATGATCTTTAAGGTCCCTTCCAACCCAAATGAGGCTGTGATCCTGTGATTATTAGAATATTTTACATTCTCACAGGAACCTGCCTCAGTTAAGGCACAGAGAGGTGAAATCAGGAGTGTGCAACAGGTCAGGCACTGTCTGCAGGGCTCCTGGCTCAGCTGTTACAGACCCTGTGAACGTGTCATAAAATGCAGAAGGAGCAAGAATTTTGTCAGGGTAAATCAGTTAAATGCTGGCTGCTTTTGCAAAAGAGTTTCCACATGCCAGGTCCCTGCAAACAGCTCTAATTAGTTTCTGTATGAATGTTCCTTAAAATCTTTCTGTCTGATACTGTGATAATCTCCTGAGATAGTGAACATTAGAGCTGCAATAATGCATTGCACTGTTCTGTATCTGCAGACTGCAGAAAAGAGATCTTTATTGCTATGAAATGGAGATCCCAATTCTGTGCAAACTTGTGATTTCAATGTATTGCAGTTCTGTGTCAGAGCTGCAAAACACAACAATAAATCCGTTCTCATCTCCCAGCAGTGTCACTAAGATTATTATTAGGGAAGTGTTTAGATACATTTCTAGCATTAGGGACTGGAGTCTCCAGGGGAATAATTTGAGATGTATAAATATGAATAATTTAGAGGAATTATATCTATATATTTACATGTGGCTTGGTTTGGGGGGCCCCAGACTGGTTGCAATAATCAAGATGTGATGTGGTGAGTGCCAATTTAAAGAATAATCCCTTCATCCATTGGCTGCACTCCAGTTAACACAGCCCAGGAAGTTTCTTCCCTGTGGGGGCCCACTGGTGGCTCAAGAGGGCTTTTCTGTCTGCAAAAACTGCCAAGTTCTTTTTAGAAGTAATAAAATTAACATTTTTAGTAACATTTAAGCTGTACCTTCATGTCTGCCTGTACTACAATGACTTTTGTATAGAGCTCTGGCTGCACACATTCAATATGAAGTGCCAACACTGTGGCATATTCTTGATAAATTTAAGACCCAAATTTGCATTAACTAGGCAATGAAAATTTTCACTAGGTGGAGGTTGTTGAAGGCTCAGACAAAGCACCAGTTGATAAGGATTAATTATATCTGTGGCTCAATTATCTTTTTTCTTGGGGATCAGCGTCATCATGGGGCATTATAATTATCAGTATCTTTGAAAATAACACAATATTCTTGTCATGCCACGGCATACAAACTCAAATAACTGTAATTCCTCATATACTCCATGATCACTTTCAATTAGGAGGATGCAGGTGTTGCCTAAAAGCAGTAGAAAGTTTTTCAGTGGCAGTGCAAAAAGCCTTCTTTCATAGGGGCAAGGTCATTGCACATCCAGCTACAGCCTGGAGATCTGAACCAGCCTGAGATAATGCCATGGCTCCTGTAATAATCAGGGTACCTTCATTAAATGCATTACTGAGGCAAATCATCAGCCCATACCAAATGATGCATTCAATTATTTATGTTCTTGTGAAAGCTTTCTTAAGGCTGTTCTATCACTGTGAGCCATGGACATCAGGAACAGCCAGGCTGGGGAGCAGAACTCCCCATCCCACAGAACAGTGGGAGAGAGAAATCCATTCATTATCCCAGTAAGCCTTCAAATCCTTTCGTTTCAAAAGGGTTTGAACATTTCACATCAATAGCTCTGAAAATAACAGAGATCTGAGGGGACATCCAAATTGAGTTCCAAAATGTTCTTAGTTCTGCGCTGGGGAGAGCTGAAGGAAAACTGACACTGTAATTTTGGCTTTTCAGTGGGATCAGGCAATGGAATGATGCTCACTCCTGGCCTCGTGGGACACCCCAGGAGAGGACAGGTAAGTGTTCTCCAGGTGTGCTCACAGGGGCTGTGGGGTGGAGCAGGCTGGACACAGCCAGGGCTGCCATTCCCACATGTTGGATGGATATCCTGAATTTCACTGCTAGGTAAAAAAATGGCTAAGGTAAGGTGCAGTTCTTGTAATGGGGGAAATACAGAAATGGTAGGAATGAAGGAAGAAAATCAAATGGAAATTCAGCTCAGGGAAAAAGGGACTATACTATGAACATCTTCATTATACTTTTACCTCTGGACCTGCCTCTTTTTGAAAGGATTCAGAGCCTGAAGGTTCTCAACTTTCAGTCGTGTGCAAAGTTTTAGTTAATCAGACTTTTCCCTGTGCATATACCCTACAGAAATCCTTCTCTAAGCTGAGTTCTGAGGGATTGTGTTCTCATGCTTTGAGGAAAGCTCTGGAAGCTATTTCTAGCTGTGCACAATGACCTTCTGTTTGATCTTGGTTAATTCACTGAAATCTGTTAAGTGCTTTATATTCTAACAAAAGGATATTATTTTTCCTGTATTTTTGTTCAATATCATTATTAATATCTACTCATTGCTCTGAGGTATTTATAGTGCTCAGTTCATGTTTAATTTCTATAGTGATACCCTCAGCTAAAAGGAGAAATAGAAGTGTAAATTGCACTGTCTTGTACTTCTCTGACACAGTAATAATATCCCCAGACAAGAACAGGCAACTGAAGAGGTTTGATTTTCTGACGAGCAGTCTCTATTGTAATTCATATCTTCAATATTTCTATTGTATTTTGCTCATAGTTGTAGGACTTGTTTCCTCAGACCGAAAGTGCATTCAGACTTTGGAAAAGCACAGGAAAAATCCAGGATGCTTAATTAAAGGTAGGAAAGCATACAGAAGACAAATGCAAAAAATTCAGGAGATACCAGCAAGTGCAACTCTCAAAGCATTGGAATTGTTCTGTTAAACCTGTTGATTGCAATCTCAACACTGTTTGGAAGCAGTTTCCAATGAATGTCTGTTATTAAATATTCCTTAATTGTGGAAAGCTTATAATATGCTTTTTAGTGGAGTGGAATGTAGAAGTAGCAATATGCACATAAGCAATAATGTAGAATTCATTTTGCATATGGAACCTAAATATTTTAGCAGCTGAGAGCAACACAATATTGGGTATGAAAAGCTTCCTCTATAAAAGAGAAAATTAAGATTATATTCACCATTCCCTGCTATGGTATTTGTTATTCTATTTCCTATGGGAAAATATGGCCCTACTGAACCTGAGAAAGTTTTATCTCTTTACTAAAGTATTCATTGCTTTTTGATTTACTTATTTAACTGAAGCTGTAACTGGACTATCTGGCAAGCTGGCTAAAGAATTATTCAATCCATTTTAATCCAGTAAATGGAATTTACATTACATTGAATGTTTTATAATAAAGAGAAATACTAAAGCTTAAGTGGATCTATGATGTTATATTTACAGTTTTCAAGGTTTTTTCTCAGTAACTTCCTTCTCTGGACTTTGCAAGTGTTCAGTACTATGTATAGCAAACTTCCAAGAGCAATCCTTTATAAACATAATTGACACATTACTTACTGTTTTCGTCTGCATTCAATTGCTCTGTCTATCCTGAACTCGGGTAAACTAATGAATCCTTCTGCTTTTTCATCCTATTGAATGAGAGAAAAAAAAAGATGTTAAAAAAGAACACAGAATTAAAGAAGAGAGAAATGAGCAGCAGCTGTTTGGGTTTCATACAAAGAACAGCTACCCAGTCAAAGGAAATACTGAATGTATTTTGCAGATGCTGTTTTTATGATGAAATGGATTCAATTCACCACACAATGTAAATAACCTCTATGAGGTAAGTAAACTGATAATTTCTCAAAGGAGGCACAGCCATCCCAATCCCCTTTCTGCTGAAAATCACAGGAAACCTTTCAGCCCCAAACACAGCCCTTAAAGAGAGGAGAGCTCTCAGATCCTGCAGCACAAATCTACATTTTACAGCTTTTGGTGGATGTGTCTCTTTGGAGTCACAGTTGTCACACCTCGTGTCCTGCTGCCAGCCCTGAGGAGCTTCCTTGGCGAGGTCACCTCTGATTCAATGGGGAGGAAACAGGAAATTTTTGTCACTTTTTGCTTCTTTTGAAGCAGTTCAGCAGGAAAATCAGGGAGACAACACCAGGCAGGTTTTTGAAAGGTATTAGGAAGGGCACAGTGAATTATGGCTTGGTTTGAGCCCCAGCCTGAGAGTCAGGGGACACAGGCAGTGATCCCACCTGGCATGGGAAATGCCAAACACCAAAAACCTCTTGAGCACCCACAGCCTACAAAAACCACAAAAACTCAGGGGAATTATGCTGCTAAACTCGTCCTCTGGAAGGAAATGGGAGAAGTGGAGTAAAAGATCAGTAACCAAAGCAGGCTGTGGAGTTCAGCTCAAGCACTGGGATGCTGCACACAAATGGAAGAGCAGCACTGAACCATTCTGGGCTGCTCCCCTCTGTTATTTCCCCTACATTTATGCAGATTGCACCAGCATAGGCACATTGGTTTTCAGGAAAATTTCACCAAGACCAGCATTTTACACATGAGAAACTGCAAACTCCAGACTAATTCAGCAAAAAGCAAGAGGAACATCGATATAAAAATAACTTCTAGATAAAGAGATTTACAAATTCAGATTTTCACATCTGTTTCACAGAATGCTTAACTAACACAAATGGTCACACTTTACACATCCCCCAACAACTGAAACTGGGGAGAGCTGAGTGTGAACACTGTGTTATTCCAAATAAATCTGTGGAAAAGGATTAACTACAGACATATTCATTTCTTAAGGACTGCCATGAACATCTGCTATTTTATTAAGCTTGAAAATGGACTTGGAGACTTTAAAAAAGAATTTCAACTGAAATATTCCCAGCCAGAGTGTCCAAGACCTGGCAATTAAAGTGGCAGCTCATCCGAACACGCAGTAAAAACAGACTTTAAAAGAATGATAAAGCTTAAGGTTTCATTTTTACTTTGTCCAAGCATGGTGTGTACTTACATTCTGGTTTGTGTACCAGTACAAGGAGGAATCCTTCAGAATGAACCAGTACTTTTTCCATTTTTGGGTGAAATAACCTTTGGCATCCTTTTTCTTCCAGAGCCAGCCCTCGCAGTCGCCGTGCCCCAGGTCCTTGCAGGAAATGCGTCTCCTGCTCACGCTGGAGAGGGAACTCCCTGGGAACACCACGGGGAGAGAGGGGCAAAAATGTTCCATTTCTGATTCAAAACCCTCCCAGACAAACCCTCTCCCGACTCAGAAATTCAGCAATGCCCTGCGGTTTTGGGTTCCCAGTGAACACAAAATGAAAAGTTTATACAACGCTTTATTTAATCTCTGGAGGGTTCATTCCTCCAAGGGATGCATTTTTTTTTTTCTGATTAAGATGGACAGCATCATTCCAAAGTAAAAATGTATTTATTCGGCCTCAGTCAGGAACTCAGAATGTGACACAATCTGGACACAGATGCAAACACGACTTTTTTCCATATATTTTCTCTTTAGCACCAGAAGCCCCATCAAATTATGGGAATTTTTACACCAAATTTTTATAACCTATAAAAAAGAAAGATTGTTCACTTCCATAACAGTGCACATGCTTACATGATTTTTTCCCTGAAGTGAACAACAATATTTTAACTTTACAGCATCCTGTTAAAGACACAGCATCAGGAATAGGGTTGTTTTTATTTTTCTTGGTGTTATTTCAATGAATCCTAATTGAAAGGCTTAGGTTGGCTTGTAAATATAAATTAACCAGGTTCTTAAATAAATATTATATAATTTATTTCCCTGAAAAAAAACTCTGTAGGAAATTTCCTTAACATATCAGACTTTTTTTTTCTGTGAAAAATCAAGTTTATGATGCTACAAGAATTACATTTGTCCTACAGCTGTGAAACAGGGAAGTAATTTAGAGAATATAAAACACCATCCTTTGCTTATTCCACAAGAAAGTTCTCATCAATTTGCTCATAGATGCTCCTTGCCTTCTTCCTAAGGAAGATGAAATTTTACCACCCACCCAAGCAATATTATACCTATAAAATATTTATTTTGGTATTTTAATTTGATATTTTCCTTTTTTTTCTCACTATCACATGTAGAAATATCTGAATCAAGTTGAATTTTGATATAGATCACTTATTATCAGACAAGGAGCCTCATTTTCTAGTTTCAAAATGTTAACTGAAAGAAATTACCTTTTGACCATTTTCTGCTTTTTACCCTGAGGGAAGCGTAATGGAATGACTGTAAGGAAAGAAATAAATAAATTATGAAGCACCAGTGCAAGTAACAGCAGTAACATGTAAGAGCTTTCATTCACTCCCCTCTCCAGGGTTATCACAGCATCAGTGATCACAGGATCTCCCTTCTGTCTTTTTTCTCCTACTACTTTCCTCAGCATCATAAAGAGAACCACACTCTGCTAAATCTGCAAATTAAAATAGCTTTAAAAAATATGAATTACAATTGCAATGAAAACATCAAGGATTCTTTGCATGAATAGCTGTGCAAAGTTTAGCTTGAAAACTAAAGATATAAAAGTCCCGTGAATGAGCTGATAAACTGACTGGTATTTGAAATTACATCAATGAAATAAAAATTGCATTGATGCATTTCATTGCATCCATGAAATAATTATGAAAATACGCATTCAAAAAGAGATATTCACCACAAACATTATATGCCAAATCCTGTGCTCAGCATGTCAAAGTCATACTGTTCCCACCACAGAAACAAATTTTTTGGGTTGGTGGTTTACAGAATAAGTGTCAGGAGGAAAAAAAGCTGGAGATTCTGAAAAAAAAAAAACAACTAAAAAATCCTAAAAGCATCTTTTAATTTAAACCTAAAAACAGGGATAGTACTGAAAAACTGGTAAGGATTTGCCTCCAATGTACAAATGCTTAAGAACCCTAGAAAATAATCAGGTGGAAACAAGAGTCCAGCTCCAGAGGGACAAAGGTTTATTTGGAATGGGAGTGGCAGAGGGAGGAGTGGGTCTGGACGTGCACAGCCCTGTTTGTGACCCTGGTGTGATTTACACCCACAAGGGCAGGGTTTGGGGGACTGCAGGGACCAGGCTCAGAGGCCACCAGCTCTCTGTGCTCTGCTGACCTCAGCCTGTTCTCCCAGCACTGGAATGTTCTCCAAAATGTGGGAATTGTGGCAGGGGAAGCTCAGTGAGTGAGTGTGCAGCGTGTTCTAACTCAGCACATCTCTCCTTTTTAACTCCATCTCTGCAAATGCATCTCTTCGTTCAAGAGAAGACAAAGATTAATGCTCCTGTGCTGGAGGAAATGTGGCAAAATACAGAAAATGAAACAGCAGAACTCTGAGAGAAAGCATCAAATGTGCACAGCAGCTCTGGGGGGTTTGTTGATGTATTGCAAATCACAGCAGCAATATTGATCTGTCCTGTGGTGTCGACTGGAGTTCTGTGGTGGCTGGGGCTGAAACAATCTGCTCAATTTTCCTCCTTCCAGAGAAATGCATTAGGGCAAAGCAGGTGTGGTCCTGAAAAAGACATTGCCACATTTCCCCACAATTTAGGCTAGAGGAAAGTAGTGATGGAATAAAACCCTATAATAAAATGTGATTAAATTTAAAGAATTGCAAGAAAATGAAACGTCTGGAGGAGATACTCACCAGAAACTGGTATGCATCATTTAATATATAAGTTTTTAAAATAATGAAAAAAACCTGCACAACAAATCAAGGGAGAGCTGAATGTATCTTTCTGAAATAAAAAATACCTTTCTTCTAAAAAGCTTAGTTAATTATTCTTCCTGTTTTGTTTATGCACACATAGAATGTATTCATAACAGGGAAACTAGAGAAAGTGAAAGGTCTGCAATACCTTGGGAATCAGTAGTTAATTAGCACTGCTAACATAAAAATTCAAGCTCCACATTCTGGGAGATAAAAGAAGCACTATAATATAATTAACTTGGTGGCAAACACTAAGGAAACAGAACTCACAACTCAAATGACTCAGAGTCGCTATGGGAGACAGACGGTGATGGAGAACTCGCTGGGGCTGTCAGAGTTTCAATTCTTGCACCAAAACCACAACACACAGGGCCAGAGTCAGAGGGTGCACACCCTGCCACCCCCACCCTAAACCAGCACAGTGGGAATGAAAAAAAGTGCTGGAATTGAATGGATGCTACATGGAGGTAAATGAAGATCTCAGTGTGATCAGGGGTTAGGAGAAGTGCTGTCACAGAAACACTAAATGAAAATAAAAACTGGTTGCTTGTACCTCCACTGGTTTTAGCCTCAGGAGTTTTTAGGGAAAACTATTTAGAACTGAGTCATTGGAGCCACAGAAAAGGTTGGGTTGGGAGGGACCTTAAAGCTCATCCCATTCTACCCTCTGCCATAGGACACCTTCCACAGACCAGGTTGGTCCAAGCCCTGTCTAACCTAATCAGTGTAAAAAAGTGCTAAGTCAGAATGAAGAACTGACATTCTACAAATGAAGGTTCTGTTGTTTGTCCTTTGTATGAAATAAGTGCAAAATGCTAAATAATAAAACAGTATTTTTTTTTTTACAGCTATTTTCCTTTGAAAACGGAGCACCTCAAAGTTGGTACCACAAAAATACTTGAAAATCTTAATCCCCAATCTCCCTATCATAGTATTGGTACTATTTAAATACTCTAAGAGTTTTAAAACTTTTCTTTACCCTCAAGATAAGCCTCCCTCCAGAAGTGCCTTCCAGCCTAACATGGTGTGTGATTCTCCTCCCCAAACCATCACATACTTCAGAACACACACCAAGGTTCCTAAACTTCACTGAATTCCCAAGTTCCTAAAATTAACTAAAAGTATTGCAGACACACTGACCTGCTGTGGTTGCAGCAGCCAGTTTCCTCAACATGAAAATTATTCCTAAATTTTTGTTTTCAGCTCTTTCATAACATAGGCAAATGTAAAGGTTTGGGATATCTTAGGTATCTTTTAAAAATGTAGCAATGAATTGAACAGTTGAGGAGTTTTTTGCTTATTTAAAGCACATTTATAAATCATTACCTTCCTCATGGATGTATTTCCTGGATGGTCAATGGCAGAACTTGCATATCTAGGACAGACAGAAGAAAGATGTTAAATAACCACAGGAGAAAAGCCAAACTGATTACATAGTGCTTACAGACACTGTGAATTTCTAGACATATCCACAGCATCCTGCAGATAAACTTCGATAAGATTTTGCAACAGGATGCCACAGATACCAAGAATTGACACTTTAAAATGCTAAAATATGATCTCTGATAAATGAGAGTTCTGTAGAGACTGGAGAACAAAGCAGGGCAGCAGCACCAGAGGCATTTCCTCATCCAGTGCAAACAGTATTGGCCATGATGGAAATAGGACACAGAATCAGGGTCAGGTTTGTCTGATCTGGCATAGAAATTCTTAAACACACAATTCCCCTTCATGCTCTCTAAGGAGAAGGAGAATCTTTAAAACTGTGGATGTTTTTGTGTATGTCATGTAAATACAAACAGAATGCAGAAATGGGGAAGCCATTGAGGGGAAGAATGAAAAAGGAATAAAAGGATTATGGACATTTTTAATATATTGCCAAATTTTCTTGGTCATAATAACAACAATTGTTTTAAGTCAGCGAGGCAGGAAGTGGCATTTTCTCATTTGAAGATTTCCATTGTTAGGAGAAATCAAGTTTACCAGCAGAAACAACTTCTGCATTGTGGGTTAGAAACATCTATAGTTCTGAGGCAAAGGAAATTTCCAGGCTGCAGTGAAGGGATGGAATATATAACATTGAAATTAAATTCACAGAAACGGATAGGCAAGACTTTGATGTTCTGAGCTGTCTGTAGGTGACATGAATTGAAGGAAACAATGAAAACCAAAGAAATTCAGCTTCAGATATCTGGGGAGGGAATGGAGAGATGCCCAAAATGCTGCTGATGGTGCCATTAATGCCCCATTTCTGCCTGTCCCTGACAATGCCATCAGTGCTGTTCCATCCTTCTGGGCACTTCCCCCTGATTTTGGGGCTGTTCCTTTTAATCCCATATGGAAAGCATCACTTTTGATGCTTCCACTCTCTCTCTCAGCCAAAATACAACCTCAGTTGTGCATCTAGGGTGGTATCAAAAAAGTCCTTAGTCAGTTTTATTTGCCTCTGTGCAACCACAGTAATGGGTGTCCTTGCAGTAATCACAGACAGCAATCAGCAGCAAAAATCTGCAAAGTGAGGGAAGCAGTCTGGAATTGGTGATAGGAGCAGCCTGCTCCAGGATTTTGAAACCTTGGCCAGGAAGTCAGGTCAGGATTAGGTGTTCTAGAGTGCAACAAGTGACATTTTTTCACTTGGGAACAGTTTCCAACAGTCTGCAGGAGGTTTTTTTGTTAAAAGATTTTATGTTGATTAAATACCCCTCCCCAAATCAAATTATTCCTGAAGTATTCAGATGTGCAGACCACAGAAGAATGAAATACTGATCTTTTCTCATCTCTAAAGCAGTAAATTTTCTGTATGTAAGTGGCAGAACCAAGTCAGACACAGAGGACCCCCAGGATGTATTCTGGTTGAAATTCTCTGTATCATATTTGGTTGAGTTATTCCTCAGCTTTGTTTTTAGGAAATCTGATGTTACAGCAAAAGGAGCAAAAAGGAAAAGAATGGAGAAGATGATATGCAGTGATACAAGTTAAAAGCACCTGGACTATTATTTCTCAAATCAATTAAAACAGTTGTTACACTAAATATGTGTTCATGTATAATTGAGCTTTTTGAAACAAACTTCAGGATCTAGAAAAAGATTATACCAATTAAAAGAAACAGAAAACAAGAAACAAATCAAACAATTATTTCAGTATGTCTGCAGAAACATTCATTGCATAAATAATATCACATAGAAAAGACAAAATATTAAGGAAATAGCTGCAGAAATTTCATTTATTAATGTAATTAATACAATTTAATAATTAAATTAAAATTACAGGCTCATTCTAAAATACTTATTCTCTTTTGAATCCTCATATGGATTTCTGAGCTATTTTTGTTTGACAGAAACCTGAAAGACTTAAGCAATGTCTAATGAGGCTTTGAATGTGCTCCACCTACTTGTGGGCCATATATTGGAATTTGTGTGGATGAAGAGGTCTCCCTTTTATCCATTTTTCAGAACTTGGACTAATTCACACATGTAGCATTTTGGATTTATCTACAGGGATACATTTTTAATCACCTCATCTGGATCCATGATTTACATTTATGGTACTAGAACTCCCATCTCTTATGTAACATATTCCTGTCACAACAAGTAAATTCTCACTGCAGATTAATTATTGAGTGTTTTGTAGTGAGGTTTGAAATCCCTGGCTCAGGTCTTTGCTCTGGGCTGTTGATGCTTGGAGCAACTCAGGTGCACCTGTAAATCTCTGCAGCCTCTGCAGTACAGGTGCATCTGAACATGCAGTGTTGACAGCAAAATGTCAAGACTGAAAGTTATTTTTAAAATGTTCATCTCTTCTTATCTCTCTGGCATTAAAAAAAAAGTAATTTCCAAAGCACACTGCCATGACCGTGATTAAAATAATCTTTAAGCATTATTTACAAAGACAAAATATGTTATGAGAAAGAACTTGAGCAGTGTTTTCATATGAAAACTAAGCAAATATTCAGAATAAGCGTTCACTCAAGTAGCAACAGTGGCAGGTGTGAATGCTGCAGATTTTCTGCCTCTGTCCCCCTTGCAGAGCTGGTGCTGCTGGAGCAGAGACCTGCCCCCAGGTGTGCACAGGGATGTCACAGCTCCCTGACACACCCATGGCCACCATCCAAAGGTGTCCAGGCTTCCTATGGCTGGAAAAACTTCTGCTAAAGTGAGATGAAGATCAAAGACCAGCGAGAACCCTGCTAAACAGGGTTTGTGAAACAGCCCCAACAGGGCAAAGGCTGCTGGCAATCAGGGGAACAGATCAGCTCAGGAGCAGCTCAGCCTGCCTCCCTAAAACCTCAGTGCGCCCCAGCAGGGATTCCACCTCCAGCTGCAGGCTGCAGCTTCCTACAGTGATGCCTCAAGTTTCACCTTTCATATTTTCCAACTCTGTACTGCACTGGTGTGTGACTCTGAACTCCATATAAAGTGTTCCAAGTTCTCCTCCCAGCTCAGGCACACAAAACAATCCTTTTCCAGCCCCAGAACCAAGGACAGCTGCAGCTCCAGCCCCAAAAAGTGCAAACAGCAGCGAATTGAGGAGAGAATCTGGGAGGGTGGGACTGCAGAACCTGGAGCTGGAATTGGACAATGAACCCCAACGTGGAAATGGACCAAAACTTATAAAAGTGTGAAAACTTGTGACTCTGGGTCCATCTTGGGTGGAGCCATGGTTGGGCTCTTGCACTGCCCAAGGTGAATCCTTTGAAGGGTTTTAATAAATCCCTGCTTTATTCCTTTAGCTCTGTCCAGCCTCTGTCCCAGGGAGCCTCTCCAGGCACCAAAATCACAACTTCCAGCCACAGGAGTTGTGAGGAGATAATGGTATTTCACCCAAATACATCAATCTACCTGTCTCCTGGTCCCCAAAGCCTAACTCTGCAGGCTAAATATCTGGAAAACAGTTTTTATTTTGGTATAAACTGTTTAAATCACTTTAAATAAGGTTATTAAGAAGGTGATATAATTCTGCCTCTTTAAATATTTTTCAACATATTGAAACGATTTAATATGGTCATGCTTTGGGCCTGAAATTGAAATGTGTGGGAGAAGGATTCTTCTATAAAAGAATACAAAAAGCATAGCCTTTTGCTATGAAAGGTTGCCAAAATTTCATCAAGTCATATGTCCCTGGAAAGTCTCTCTTGGCAGATGCCCTGTCCTGTCCACCAGGGATGTTCCATCTGGATTGCAACGTCCCTGCCAAACAGAGCATGTGCAACCCACTGGGAAAAATCAGGTGCCCTTTGCTCTGGGAAGAACAAAATTGCTCAGGAGAAAAAAAAACTCTGCAGCTCTTCCTCGTGGCTGCACGAAAATGTGGGTGTGGAGAAGGAAATAAAGAGGGTGAGACATGTGGCTGTTTCTGGGAAGGGTTTGGGGTTTCTTTCTGATGCAGAAAAGTCAGGCAGGAAGGAGGGGAGGGCACAGCCAGGCTGGAAATAAGGAGAAATAAATGGGAGAGAGGAACAGGGCAAGAGAACCTATAAAGGGGTTGGGAGACGAAATGAAAACAGTCAGATTTACAGGTTTTCAAAACTCAGATGTAAGAGGTAAAGGCAAAAGGTGAAATGAAGTTGGTACTTCAAAAGAGAGCAAGAATAACCCATTTTCCCCCCAGGTAACCCTGGACAGGAGGGATGCTGCGAAGGGGAACAAAATATTAATATTAAAATCTTAATATGTTTAACCTGCTGTAAAAGCAAACCCTACACTTAGCTGAGGTGATGAAGTGCTGGCACTGGAGGGACAGGGCTGTCTATTGCCAGATGAGTAAGATTTCATCTGTACCTCACTTTAATCAGTGCTGCTCCACTTGGTTAAATGTCATTTTAACCATGCACAGCACATCCAGGGAAACAGCAGCAGTGGTCACCACTACATTGCCTTTCCACTGCATTGTGGTTTTTAAAACACATATAAAGAGGTAAAAATGCTGTCAGCCCTGAAAAATCAAGCATGAGGTGGTTAATAGCTGACAGTGCTGCACCTCAGACTTCCAGCTGTAATTCAGGGATGTTTATAGCACTGGAGGGAACCAGCAGCAGCTGTAAATCCTTTAGAGTGGTCAAAGCACTCTAATTAATTATTCAGCTTCTTCAATAGGTTTAGGCCATATACAGGATGAAAAAACATAAAAAAGAATAATTATCATAGATTACCACTAAACTTAATTAGGATATATTATGATATAAAGTAGCTGTTGCTTCAAACATTCTCTTACTGTGACTTTTGGATGCAACATGAATATGAAGATACTTCATCAGATAAACAGCAAAGAAATTAATGGCAAAATCACTGTTTTCTTCATTAGAATAAATAGATTCAATTCAGACCTAAAGGCCAAACTGAAGACCCCATTCTTAATATCTATCTACTACAAACCACAAATATAAGCAGTAATTTTGTACAGACTGAATTAGATGTAGATGTTAATTGAAACATTCTGCTTGTTGGTTATAAAAATTGTGTTAGACACACATTATATTTTTCATCCTCAGAGTGAGCCTGAAATACTGATTTTCAAAAGTAAAAATGTAGATTGGGCAACATAACAGTATAATTTTTCCCCTCTACAAATATTTTATAAATTTTTATCTGAAGAATATTTAAACCTTTGTAATCTGTATTTATGTTTGATGTTGGCAAATGAACATTTACTAAATTATATCAGCACTGCTATCTCTAAACCCTGAAAATTTATACCTCAAATACTGCAAAGAAGTTTCTAAAGGAAGGAGTTTAATTCACAAATATAACTGTGTATGTATTTAAATATAGAGTAACAGAAGTAATTTACCTTTCAGTATCTCCACTGACTGTATCCCCTGCTCTCTGTAGAAGAAAAATAAAGAGCATTAAGCACGAATGAAAAACAGACTTCCTTGGTACTCTGAGCACAGTGAAACAAGTGATAGAGGTAAACCACAGTCATTCTGCAACTCTGAAGCAAAGGAAATGGAACTTATTTCAATTTCCAGCTAAGAGTTATTTAAAAATGAAGATCGTGCTTAAAACATCATCTGCATTTATAATTAGCTTCAGATGCTGTGTAATTGTGATCAAAGCTCTTCAACATAAGGGAGCTAAAATTTGTTTGAATGTTTGCAAAAGTTAATATTTGAAGGGGAGTTTAAATGCAAAGAACAAATATTGTAATATAGAATACAGAACTTCAGAAGGACAAGCTTTCTTTGACATCATTCTTACACAGCTTTAAATAACTTGATTTACCACACTGGTTATTCCTCTGAGGTTTGGAAATGAACCTGTCTTGGTTCAGCTGATTTGGGGTTAAAAATAAAATCTTCAGACAGTTTAAGTTACTTTAAAACAAGTTTTATGATCGAGGATTTTTCCCCACAGCTAAAAATCGAAATTTATAAAAAATGAAATTACAAAAAACCACCTCCCAAACAGGTTGTAAAATTCACACATATTTGTTTATAAATGCAGAAATCTGCACTTGTGAAATCTTGGACTTTCTGCATAAAGCAAATAGGAAACTGATAATTGTAGTAAGAGCAATGTTTGTGTTTTAATGCCTCTGCTTGAGGCTTGCAGCAGATGTTTGACCACAGATAATACTGAATCAAGAACAGAAGGGACAGGAAGTTTGCTGGGGCTGTTGCAGCACAGGAACAATTCTGCAGCAGTTTCTAAGGCAGCTTTAAAACCCACAAAACACATTTTGCCATCTCCTCCTGCAAGAAGTGTCCCTTGCCCCTGGGCAAATCAGTACAGAAGCAGTTATCAGCTTTTATCAGCTAAAATATTCCTGCAAGTGTCAGCAGCAAAGGTGATCCCTCTCAAATAAGAGGCCTTATCTGATGAAAAATAATGAAATTATTTACACTAAAAGCAAGGAGTTCTCTGATATTTCTTGTTGAAACCAGGCAAAGGCAGGAGCTCCCCACTGAGTGATTGAGTACTAAAAACCCTAACAGGCTTTCCTGAGAGCCACAAATGCCTCAATTCTCCTCAGAGCATGCTGAAATGTAGCCTAGAGAACTTTAAAAAAAATTGAAAATACCCCATAGAAATACTCACATTTTCTCAAAGCAGACTGGAAGAGTTAACAGCACACATCTAAAGCAAAATATCTGCTTGAGAGATGTTGTTTTGGTGCTGAAAATGCACTGCTAAATACAAATGAACGAGTCTGAGCATCCCTGGAAATACTGGGGACAGCCAGGAAAATATTGTGTGGCCAAGTGAGCAAAAGAACTTTGACAGCAGCACTACCCGTGCTGCTGTTATAAAAATAGAATTTATTCCTACCAGAAGGCTCAAAGCTTTCCTTCTCTTATCCCTCTGACTTCTAAGGTTTCTAATTTTAGCAACTAAAAGTGGTACCACTAATTCAGTCAGTGCTTCCCATTCTATTTCTTAATTTCCTTTTCCAAAAATGCTCCCAAAGTAAAAGCAAAGTGTTTCCAAATCCGGGATTGTTCCCTCTCTCCCAAATGGGAGCCATCCCACGCTCCCTTCCCTGACAAAGCTGGAATAAACCTCCCTCACCCTGCTCTGGCTGCTCTTTCCAGCTCCTGAATTACAAATTGGCACTGCTATAAGAGCTCAGTTCTTTATTTCCTTCCAAGGAAATGCACAAAAAGCACCTCTGTCACACGTGGTCACCTTGGATTGTGGCTTCCGGTTTCTTTTGATCAGATAGATTTCATAAACAATTATTTGTGTGATGGGAACTTGCATTTATTAGGCTGAAAAAAGACTTACTAGGGGAAATTTGCTTCTGATAATAAAACACATTTTTCTAGAGGTCAGTCTTTGAACACCACAATTTTTTCTGCATTACCAAGCATTAATTTCCAAAGATATTGAATAATGTACTCTCATTAACTGAAGCATAGTCTGTAGCAGGGAAATTTAAAAAGACTCTATAACAGTGTGAAAAAGAAAAATATGATTTAATCATTGAACAACTCATAGATTATTGTAACTGAATATGAGTTGCTGTAATTTAGAAAAGAGCAAAGAAGAATATCTATATAAATGCAGAGGGAGAGAAAATTGTTGATATTAGTACTTGAAACATAAAAAACATAATTTTGCCTTTTAAAATTTTATCAATAATTAATTTATTAGAAGAAAAATCTCAGCTCCAGACCAACTCTTCACTAAATAGAGATTATTACCAGTATTTGAGTGTGGACATTCAGGATTACTACAGACCTTTGCCACATATTTATCATCTTTTATTTGACTTTTGTTTTTCCCCCCAAAGAAGCTCTCTTGAGAGAACAATCTTGTTGCCAGCTTGAAATGCCAACCTTTATAAAGAATTTCTGATACTATACATGGAAACACCCACACTCTGGCATTTCTATAAATGTCTACCTATAGCTAAAATTAATTTCCTTGAGTAATTGTAATTATGTGCAGATGCAATGCTGACAATGCCTTACACGTAGCAGGCTCCTACCTACATTTTCAGCAACCTTTTATATATAATTTTTTTGAGCAGCTACTTCTTGCTGGTTCGTGACATTTGAAAAAAAAAAAAATAAAAATTGCCTTTTCCTAGTTCCCAAACTAAAACTTTACTTCATCTCACTACAAGGCCACTTTCATGAGCAGCAGACATGTGGGAGGCTCAGGAGGCACAAGTCTTGTCGTGCTGTCAGAGACTATAAAGCACAAATTCTGTGAAATTCAGGTCACTGGCACCTATCTGCCTTCTTCAGTCAGCTCCACTTTTCTGGGGCTCTAGGGATTCCCAGGGATCTGCACGAGTGGAGATGAAAGGACAAAAAAATCCTCTGTGGTCCCACCAGCAGATCTGAGGCTCCTCTCCCAAAGGAAACCCTGGAGAAAGTCCCATTGACCTGAAACTTCTATAAATAACTTATAACAAGAAAAGAATCGTCCCTTTGAATCAGAATTTCTTCTCCTAAGTAAAGAAATCAGATAAAGCACTGAGAACAGAAGAACCCAGAGCTGCAGAGATATGTGGAAATATTCAACACTCATTATTTACTTGTTTCCTAAAGAAAGAGAGAGAAATAGTGAGATCAGAATATGGTTTCATAATATGAGATTAGAATGGTTTCATAATGTGTGTTACTAATCTCTGGCCAAATTCAAGATATTTATTCCATCTGTATATATCATTTATTCAGATACAAAGTTTCAAAAGTTTATCGTACTTTTCTTCCACTCCTCCATACTCAAATACTGAATCATTACTAATAAAAGTAAAAAAAGAAAAAAATATTTTTTCTTCTGCTTCTTTAACTCATATATTTATTATCCTGAAGATTTCTCTATATCATGTTTGTTCTACAGTGGCCTTTTTCAGGGGGCTTTCCTTATCTCTCTACCTCAGAGAGCTGATGCTTTCACCCATTGAATCTGCTTTCAAAATTATCATGCTGAGCTAAAAATAAAAGTGGCCTTTGAGGTTTTCATTCCACCCACCCTCGCTGAGGGGAGAGATAACAGAGACAGGAAATCACCCAGTGTAATCTACATTCCTGCACAGTTTGAGGTGCTCACATTTGTGCTGAAGAAAAACAAGAGGAGAGGTGAGAAAATGAGCTGAAGGCAGAGGGAAGGGATGCACTCAAATTTGTAATTATGGGTGATGATGAGCACTGTCAGCACAGGGTGGGGAACAGGGGGCAGCCAGGGGAGAGGTCAGGAAAAAAAATCAATTCCTTTCCTTTTCCTCACTTTCCCCATTCCCATAGGGACAGGTTACCTATAACCACGAAATGCTCCTGCCCTCCAAAGCCTTGTTCTCCTGCTGGGGAAGGGGGACAGGACAGGGAGCAAGGCTGAGCCACTGAGCAGAGAGAAAAAATCAGAGGAGTCCCCAAAATGTTTCAACTGGATTCCTACACATTGATCCTTTCAGCAGCAGGGCATGGTATTTGTGTGATAAGGGAGAGATTTCTATTTGGTGCATCTTCTGGAGGAGAAATATTGCAATTATCATAGCAATATTATCAGCTGTAACTAATATTTATTAACAAATGGCTGTTAAATTTGGCTGTCGACTATATACATATATATATCTCTAAGGTGATTTTTTTTGGTGATCTGGCAAAACAATAAAAACAAGGCATAAATTAATTTGCTAAAATAATACAATGCAGTACAACTTAGTTGTGTTGTGGTTCTCTGGAGTCAGAGGACTCCAGAATGTTTTACAAATGGCAATTTACCCATGAAGTCACAGCAGGTTAATGAATGCTTCATTTGCTGACTTGCATTGGTAGTTTGTAGGGGTTTGTTTGAAGACTGCAGAATATCATCATTTAAATATGCTCTAATAGAGCAAAATTACTTCTGAAAACGCTGCATATGTTTGGATAAAGGCAGCCTCGTGTTTGCTTTGTGCAGAGTGTCCTGATAGAACTGATATAACAAATACCAGGAATTCTGGGCCAGCCAGGCAGCCTGAACTTTTGGAAGCAGGAGGAATGAGCAGCCTGTCCTGGGGCTGAATTTGCAAACACATCCATCCCAACCAGGCTGCTCCAAACAAAATCCCAGCCCCTCTCCTGAGCTGCTGCAAGGGGCTGGTTCTTCCAGAAATCAAGGACAACCTGAGTTCTGGGTTAATGCTGGTTTAGCTGGTTGGAATTTTTTTTCTGGATTCAGGTCAGTTATGAGTTCTTGATTACTGAATGAATGAGAAAACCTAAAAACTGATTATATTATTGTTAAAAAGAACCTTTCTTAACATTTAATTTCCCTTTATTTTTCTTTATACTGTACAACACCTTTTAAAAATACCTTTTTCCCCTTTGAGCTGTTTATAGATTAATGAAGAGTGTAGTTATGAGAGTCAGGACTGGACAGAACTCTAAAGAAATACATTACTGGACATTGCTACCTAAGGATCCATCTTCAAGTATAAGGGAGACACTTGTCAGCTCAAGCCTTCCTGTGCACAGTCCCAATGAAAAATAATAGTATTTTACAATCAGTACAACATTTTGAAGCTACAGAAGCCAGAAATACTTAAACTGGCTTCTCTGATCAGCCAGAACTCACACAATCATCCTCAGAGTGATTTCTCAGCATTACTGCAAGGTAGGGAAAGAAGGTTTCTCATGTTACAGATACTTAAATAAAAAGACAGAATTTATTCAGCAATTCAGACAGGAAATAAAATTCTGAAGAAAGTAATGCTCATCCCTGACAGCACAGTTTTGTTTCTTTCTGCAAGAGCAGGAAGGAATAAATAAAACATGAGCACTTTTCCTGCAAAATTGGCAATAAAAGGCTCCTCCTTCAGTCAGTGGAGCTGAATACGTGTGATTCTCCCAGACTATCTTAATTATTCTACTTATCAGAGCAGCACTCAGACTGCCTGTCATCCCAAAAAAAGCATCTGGAACATCTGGCACATCCCAGCGTGCACCCATTACACAACACCCAGCTTTACATTGGTTTTGCACAGGTTTTAATTCTCAGCATGTACCATTAAACTTTATATCGTTTGTCAAGCTGCCTCTGCAGCTCCAGGAGCAGTTAAAGAGTGTTTCCATCACTCTGTGCCACAGGGATGAGCTACCAACTTCCTGGGATCAGCAAGAAGGGAATTAAAAGCAAGTTAAACAAGTGCTGTGTAGCAATGAGTAAACCTAAAACACCATCGTGCTTCAAATTATCTTTAAAATAAAAAGTGACTCCTGGTCTGGCACTCTCAATGAATACCCTAAAGCAGCCATTATTTCTGTTTTACTGTGAAGGGAACATTGAAATGAAAGAATTGATCTTAAAACTCATTAAAAATTAAGTCTTTTCAACACATTGAATTCTAACTCACAAAAAAAAAAATTAGAAATTCTAATCTATTCTCCAGTTTTTTAATATATGATACTACAAAGCAAAATATCAAATTACTCTGTAGGTAATAGGCCCAGAACATCAATCACCAAGTAAAACCAGATGAGAGATCATTATCCAATTGGAGAATTTAATGTAACCAGCAAATTGAATTTCAGAGCTTCAGAAAGTTGTGCAAGTTTGAGGCAATAAAACCACAGAGTTGCACACTGTGAATTTCCAGACTGGATCTGGAATGAGAACTTCAATTTTCTCTTTAAGATGGAAGCTGATTGGCACAGAGCAAAATGGAACTGAGCAGCAGGATAGACACAGTTTTCTATAATTTTTTTGTAAAATTCTGAAGATTTTTCAAGATTTTTTGTTTTGCTTTATGGTAAGAAATGCAAAATGAAAAATTTCCCAGGTACATCTGGTCTACTGGGCTGGAGTCCTGTGTGATAAGTTAATTTTCTGCAGGATGAGCTCTGGTAATACAAAATAAAAGTTTGTTCAGGTTTTAACTCTATCCTTGTAAGCCCATATTTAGGCTCAACCTGGTAAATGATGTCACTTCAGAAGTGAAGCATTAGTAAACATAGAAAGTCATGTTCCAAGACATACTCTATTAATTAATAATTATTTAGAACAGCCTTGCTAATTGTAATTGACTCTTGCTTAGGTTCTGTGACATTGCATATCAATTAAATTAGAGTTATAAATATATCCTGGAAGGGGGCAATGTTTCTTGAGAGGAATATTTTGCTGCAACATGGCTTCATGCATCATTTTATATCCTGGGCATGCTGCCAATATTGCATTACCTAAATATCCATTTTATAGAGGAACTCTGCATCCTCCCAGCAACTTATGAAATCAGGCTAATTGTTTAATTTTAGGTTCCAAATCAACATTCCTTCCAAAGCATTAATCTGGTGGTGAATCTCTGCAATTACCAATTTTGTAAATCTTCTTACGTCTGGTAATTTAAACTACTCTTAAGTAAGTGGCTTTTTGTATTTTTTGGCTACATATTTATGTAAGGGCTTAGAAAATTAAGCAATGGCTAAGTGATGCTTAATTCCTCCTTCCATCAAGCCATCCTTGTTTGATTACAAAACATTATCACCTTCCCTTCACTAAAGATGATGAAAATCCTATTTATCATCTCTTAGCACCTATCTGGGCTGAAATTTTGATCTGCATCCAGAAGTTGTACTGGGCATGTGTTAAGAGGAGAGGATTTCATGGAAATGTGATTCCAACAGTTCTGTACTTTTGCCTTTCATTGAAAAACACAGAGCAAAAGTAAGAAGAAAAATCTAAACCAGTTTTGTCAACTTTTCTAATACAAATGTAGCAAAAGCTGTTTTAAGATGATTTAGTCTCATTATCCAGAAAAGGTTTATATATCAAAATGCTTATGAAAATCCTGGTAACACCTTTAGATATTAAGGAAATGAGCTGACCTACTTAAAACTTAAATTTATATCTAAGAACACAACAACTCTCTGTTACTTTTCATTTTTGCTATCAAGCTGCCATGAAATGTTCTTTGATATTTCACATTTTTGTTCTGGGTAGCACTCTTTCAAGATAAATATGCCCATTTTTTTGCTTGGCTTTTCAGAATTCTTTCAGTATTCCAAGTGGAAAGACGTTAATGTGAATGATTCTGTGCTGGCAAGAACCCACAAAATCTGTGTCAGCAACTCTGTATATTTGTCGACTCAGTTCCTCTTGTATATTTATAAGGCAGTTGACAAAGTGCCTCAGATATTCTGATTCCTGTGATTACCTCCTGAAGGACTGCAAAGGTCTCTTTTAATGCTGCTCCAAGAATTTATGGTGATAAAAAAATTAATACTGCTCTGTCAGTTCATAAATAATCATTTTACCTGTGCCCTCCTCTGCAATCACTGCACATGAAGCAGAGTTTGTGAACAGGGACTGCTCCAACTTTTAGGGTGGACCAACCACTCCATGTTGTCTCTTCCAGGATAATTCCTGTTTTCCAGTTTCCTGCTTTTCCTTTAGAGTTCACATTTTGTGTCATTCAGGTATTTTTAAATATTTAATTTACTATCATACAATATCATACTGCTAATTTATCATGTGTGCTCAATTAGTTGCATGATGGCGTGGAAATCAGGCAAGAAAATACAACTTCAGTCCTGAAATCAAGGGTGGAATTTGCATCTTACCCTAAATGACCCGTTTCCCTCTCTTCAGAGCTCAGGTGAGCCAACAGATCACCAACAGAATTCCAAAAACTGACTGAAACCAGCTGATTCATCTACCAAGTTATGAAATATTGTTGGGGTTTGTTGCAGGGTTGTATAACAATTTTCTCATTCATCCTAATAAATTGCCTGCTGATTTTCTCTCCAGGTTAGAAATCCTTTGCTTTGACTTTGTGATACTGATAATCTCTGTCAGAGAGATTTAAATCCACAATTTAAATAAATAAATTTAAATAAACAGTAACTCTGTTAAACTCATCTGTTTTTACAAGACACAGTAATCAAAGTGGAAATACAAAAGCTTATAAATTAATGTATAATAAATCATTATCACAGGCTGAGTGCAGGATCCCCAAAGATAATACAGTCTAATTAAACTAAACTCAGGGAGACTGAGGAATTAAGAGCAGAATTTTATTAAAGCATCTGGCAGCAAATTATTCTTGCCTTGTGTTTGCTGTTCTGTCCTGACTTTTATGACAAAGCTGTCGTGATACTGACATTGAAAAGTGACTCTTGTGAGGAATTTGTCATGACACCATCAATGAGAAACCTTTCTCAGACTATGAAATGCAGCATGAAAACATGAACTAGAACATGGTGCCTTTGTGCCTGGATCAGTCCTAAAGGAGAACATCTGAATACCTGGATCAGTCCTACAGGAGAACACCTGAATACCTGGATCAGTCCTACAGGAGAACATTTGAATACCTGGATCAATCCTACAGGAGAACATTTGAATACCTGGATCAATCCTACAGGAGAACACCTGAATACCTTGGTCAATCCTACAGGAGAACACCTGAATACCTGGATCAATCCTACAGGAGAACATCTGAATACCTGGATCAATCCTAAAGGAGAACATTTGAATACCTGGATCAATCCTACAGGAGAACACCTGAATACCTGGATCAGTCCTACAGGAGAACATTTGAATACCTGGATCAATCCTACAGGAGAACATCTGAATACCTGGATCAGTCCTACAGGAGAACATTTGAATACCTGGATCAATCCTACAGGAGAACACCTGAATACCTGGATCAGTCCTACAGGAGAACATTTGAATACCTGGATCAATCCTACAGGAGAACATCTGAATACCTGGATCAGTCCTACAGGAGAACATTTGAATACCTGGATCAATCCTACAGGAGAACACCTGAATACCTGGATCAGTCCTACAGGAGAACATTTGAATACCTGGATCAATCCTACAGGAGAACACCTGAATACCTGGATCAGTCCTACAGGAGAACATTTGAATACCTGGATCAATCCTACAGGAGAACACCTGAATACCTGGATCAGTCCTACAGGAGAACATTTGAATACCTGGATCAATCCTACAGGAGAACACCTGAATACCTGGATCAGTCCTACAGGAGAACATTTGAATACCTGGATCAATCCTACAGGAGAACATCTGAATACCTGGATCAGTCCTACAGGAGAACACCTGAATACCTGGATCAATCCTACAGGAGAACACCTGAATACCGGGATCAATCCTAAAGGAAAGCATTTGAATGTCTGGATCAGTCCTACAGGAGAACATTTGAATACCTGGATCAATCCTACAGGAGAACACCTGAATACCTGGATCAATCCTAAAGGAAAGCATTTGAATACCTGGGTCAATCCTAAAGGAGAACATTTGAATGTCTGGATCAATCCTAAGAGGAGAACATCTGAATGCCTGGATGATTCCTGAAGGAGAACATTTGAATACCTGGATCAATCCTGAGAGGAGAACACATGAATACCTGGTTCAATCCTAAGAGAACACTTGAACTCCTGGATCAATCCTAAGAGGAAAACATTTTAATGCCTGGATCAATCCTACAGGTGAACACTTGAATGTCTGGATCAATCCTACAGGAGAACATTTTAATGCCTGGATCAATCCTACAGGAGAACACTTGAATGTCTGGATCAATCCTACAGGAGAACATTTTAATGCCTGGATCAATCCTACAGGTGAACATCTGAATGCCTGGATCAATCCTACAGGAGAACATTTTAATGCCTGGATCAATCCTACAGGTGAACATCTGAATGCCTGGATCAATCCTACAGGAGAACATTTTAATGCCTGGATCAATCCTACAGGTGAACATCTGAGTTCCTGGACCATTTCCAAGGGAACAGCAGTGTGTCCCCCATGGCTGGTGCAGGGAGGAGTTTTTGGGCTGTACTCACGTGGTACAGTGGCACTGTGTTGTTCTCTGCCAGGGAGAAGCTGAGCACGTCCTGCTGCCCTGGCTCCATCCTCACACTCATGGTGGAGGCCAGCACGGAGGGGCTGATGGGGTAGCTGGGGTTCCCTGGGGCTTTGCCCTTTTTCCTGGACCTCCTGCCCGTGTCCCTTTTGTTGTCCTTCTGCGCCAGGGGCTCCTCCTGGATCACCAGGATCTTGTCATCGCTCAGGTACCGCAGCAGAGAATTCTCAGAGTCAGTGGTTGGAGGGGAAGGAAGGCAGAGAGAAACATTAGGAAGAGGTAACAAGCAGAGAACCATTTTGGCTGGCCAGAGACCATCACTTGGTCCTGTTAAACTGGAAAAAATCGTGTCACTTTTTCCAGTTTAATGTCCAGAGAATTCCCTGGACTCCATTCCACATTCACTGACACCATGGGTGTGAAAGGGAGAGGATGCAGAAAATATTACTGGATTGTATCATGCAGGGAGCATCTCTGGCACCATTCCAGACCGCAGGATTGTAATTTCAAGGAATTTGACAAGCTGGAATAATAGTTTTAAGGAGATGTGCAGCATACTTGGGCACAGTTCCAAAATGGGAGCTGGCCAGGCAACAAGTCTGTTTTTGTGTCTGTAACAGTGAAATATGAGCTAAACATACATCAACAGATTTGGAATAAATCAGAAAATGCTCGTGCCTTAAGTGAAATTTATTTTCTCTTGGAATGGAAGTTTACTGAAAAAGGTAGTTTAAAATCCTGTATTGAACTTCAAGAAGAGAATTCATTTTTTGTCACATTTTGAGGAGTTGAACTCCTGTCAGCTTCCAGACCATTCCTAAAAGATTCTAAAAATGCAGTATTCAAGAACGTTCAACAATCAGTGTCACAATAAATATGATTGTATATTTAAGAATATACTTTTGAATTATATGATTTCTTTTTGTTGGAGGAAATAAAGGAAGAAAGAAAATGTGCAATCACTTTTCTTTCTTGCAAAGTTCATAAATCCCACTGGGATCAATGGAAGTTTATGTGATTAGAACTGCTGGTCTGAACACTGATGGTACAATTGCTGATTCCTGTTCCAAATTTTAATTCATACTGATCAAAATGTTCTCAAAGGATGCTACCTTACATCTCTAAGATCACTTACTGTTTTCTGGAGCTGTACAGATTTAGAACTGATTGCTTTTAACACATATCTCAGTCTTCAAAGTACTTTTGCCCTTGATGTTTATGTTTCTTTATACTAGAATTAAATTCCTCCTACTAATACAAATCTTTAATTTTCAGAAAGAGTAAAGCACAGACACTAAACAGGCTCTTTTATATCCTCTGTGAAACTCAAAAAAAAATATATTTTTCAAAAACATCTTGGAGAACATCAGAATAAAAAAAATACTCACCTCTGCTTCCCCTCTTGTACATGTTCTGTTCCTTGGACTCCCCTATCCAGCTGTACTCAGTAGGCATCGAAACTGGCCTCAGATCTCCTGCAAACAAGGCAAGGAAAACCAATATCACTTTTGAAGCCTAGGAATGGAAGGCTGTAGGGTCAGCAATGCCTATAAATTCCATGTGTCTATAAATTCCAGCCCCTCAGAGCAGTCCATTTTCAGAATCAGTGAAACATCCCATCCTCCTCTTCATCACCCTGACCTCAAGGGAAGCACCACCAGCTTTGCTGAAATTCCTTGTAAATGTTAAACAGATTACAAATTTATTTGAAAACTGTGCTCTGTAAGAACTTGTTTACTCATTAAACAGGTGTTGAGAATAAAGAGAGAAACAGATTTTAAGCGGATGGAAAATGCTGTAGGAAAAGTAGAGAGAGAATTAATACAGATACAACAACACAGATCTGTCAGGGAAATGTAAAACCCCCCTGACCTGGGAAATCACATGGTGAGAAATTAGGGGATCTCATTCCAAGCAATATTAATTTCCACTGGCTCAGAAGGAAAACCTGAATCACAGTTTGGTGACAACAGCCAGCAGAGATTGAGCCAGTGGGGTTTCAATCAATGGGATCTCATGGCACCGTGGCCATCCTGACATGCCCAAGCCATTTCCTACTCCAGCAGCAGAACAGGAACNTCCTCCTCTTCATCACCCTGACCTCAAGGGAAGCACCACCAGCTTTGCTGAAATTCCTTGTAAATGTTAAACAGATTACAAATTTATTTGAAAACTGTGCTCTGTAAGAACTTGTTTACTCATTAAACAGGTGTTGAGAATAAAGAGAGAAACAGATTTTAAGCGGATGGAAAATGCTGTAGGAAAAGTAGAGAGAGAATTAATACAGATACAACAACACAGATCTGTCAGGGAAATGTAAAACCCCCCTGACCTGGGAAATCACATGGTGAGAAATTAGGGGATCTCATTCCAAGCAATATTAATTTCCACTGGCTCAGAAGGAAAACCTGAATCACAGTTTGGTGACAACAACCAGCAAAGAAGATTGAGCCAGTGGGATTTCAGTCAATGGGATCTCATGGCACTGTGGCCATCCTGACATTCCCAAGCCATTCCCTACTCCAGCAGCAGAACAGGAACCAAACCAGGAACACCCCCAGATCTTCTGAAAACTGGAGGGGTCATATTTGGAGTGCTGAGATTTTCCCATATTACACCTTTGTGCACACCATGAAATTTAGTGTATAAATAATCCTATGGAAAAATACATATTTTCATTGTCTGCCTCACAGCTGAGACTACCTTTAACTACAAATGTAGGATTCAACTCCTAATCCTTAGAAAAACAATAGCAATTAAGAAAAAAACCTCAATAAATAAATAACAAAAAAGAATAATCATTAATATAAAAAGATAGAGAAACAAGATTATAAACTAAAAAAAAAAAAAGAAAATAGNCAAAAATAGAAATTTAGGACAGGAATCATACAAGGCAAATGAAAGAATGATTTTGTAAACTGCTTATTTCACTTCCAAGTCCTTTCCCAATAAAAAGTAACCCATAAATTGTCTTGACATTTCAGCTTGGATTTTTTCAGAGGAGCAAAAAATTGTTGTGTACAAGCATACCAGAATAAAGTGAAAGAAAAAAAAATTATTTATGATGTTTTTGCCTCTAACACATAAATGGAAGAGGTTTGATATGCATTGCCACAAGAGCTATTTAGACCAGAGCATTTTAGAGTCAGAAAAAGAACAGACTATAATGTTAAGTAAAAAAAAAATGCACTGCAATATTGTTCAAAACAAGCTTAATTTTCACAAACACGTTGAAAAAAAGATGGATTTTTTTATTTATCTTCTTGGATTTTGCATGTACTGTCAAGACCCATCACCTGCCTGAGCATCCATTCACCTACCAGCTGCACAGGAGACTTATTTCTAATAATGGCTGGGATCCTGGCAAGTCCAAGGCTGGAATTTTGGAGCAGTAGTTTGTGTCAGCCCAAGCTATAATGAAAGTGGCTGCTTGGCCATGAAATGCTTCAGTTTTATTTTCCTTTCTTTGCCCATGGCTCTGTGGTTCCAGCATCAGTTTATTGGAGCTGCCATAAATCCTGTCTTTTTACTGAAAGACACATTGTCACTTTGACTGATGTCACCTCTCAGTCAGAAAGTACAAAACATGCCACTACCGTGGAACATCGTTTGCATGTCTGTTAATCAACAGATTAATTAAATCTGTAGTTTAAAAAAATTCGGGTTTAGCAGTCTTTTTTGAGAGAAGGGCGTATTTCAGAGACTTTAAAACCAAATTCCTTCTGGATTTCCATCAGAATTGTCTATCATAGACAAAAAATAAAAAAATCTTGTGTACTCCTGGGATCAGGCAGAGACCCAATATTTTAAGTCACCATGCAGCAAGAATTTATGAAAGCAAGCCAAATACACCCATCTGGCTCCAATTTTAATCACAGTTAAGATTTCTCTTTATCTTTCATTCTAGTTTTGTTTTAAAATGTTGTCACTTCACAAGGAGATCAAGAGTGAACATTACTGGTCCTAAGATGGAATCCTGCTCTTCAGCGTCACAGCTCTTTTAAGCATCAAGCAGTTACTAAAAATATCCTGTCTATAACAAAGATTTATTAAGATTTCCCACTCTGAAAAGGTTCTGTGTGCATATACACACCATCAAATCCATTTCACTTGCCATTTTTGCCAGAAATCCAGCTGCAATCAGCAAATTACAACAGCAGGAGGGAAGTTCTGTATAACTGATAAACACAGGATAAATACTGAGAGCAGGAGGCAGAGAAACTGCACTAAAGAACATCCCTGGTAGCAAACCCCACAGCAGACTAAGCAGCAGCAGAATCAGTGACTGCACTGCTTTAAGAATTTTCTTTTTTTTTCCCCCACTGTGCTCCCTTTCAGCTGCTGTTGGATCTTCCACCAGAACCACTCTTGGGATTCTCTCCACTGAACTGCAGCAGGATTTTAGTACCTGTGTTCTTCACAGACACATTTTCCTTTGCTGCTCTGAGCTTCTCAGAGGTTTTCCCTTTCCTAAATTTCAAAGACAGAAACTTAGGAAGTTGTTGGGGCTTTTTAAAAAAATGAGAGGAAAAAAGGTCTCAGAGTAGGTGAGTAAAGTACTTATTGATGGCTTGTCATACATAAATAAAAATATAAATATTTCAAAAGATAGCAGCTACCCACAGAGATCACCCATAGAGAGCACCATGGTTATTGCTTTCTCTGGGGCTCAGAAATAATCCATTTTCAAAATCAGACATAATTTCACTTTTCAAAGGAAATCTCCTATCTGAAATCTGTAAGCTTTACAAAACTGCCCTACTGCCTTGAAAATAAAGCCACTGAAAAGACACGGATCATACACTGCTGTATTTCAGCAGTATTTTTCTCAAGTTCATTAAATACCAAGCAATTCAGTTTAAACAGAGAAGCAAAAAAATTTATCAGTTAATTTTCAAAAACACCTTTTATATGGATCCATATACTCATATACAAGCAGGTGTGATTGTACACCTGTACACTCAATATGGATTTATATACATTCAACACTTCTATAGAAAACCAGAGTTAATTATTGTTTTAATAGAATTTTATATATTTAAGCAATCCTTATCCTAAGATTTTGAAATACAGTTCCAGCACTAATGGGTGCACTGTAGGATATCCTCATGCACTGAATGCAGTGCTGAATTTTGGAGGGCTTTCCATCTTACAGACATTTTCATACCACAAGGCAGGCCCTTCACTGAAGTTTAACAGCCCAGAACATTGCAAGTGGAATAATCTCCAGGAGTTTGGGAGGGGAAATTGAGTAAATCAAGATGCTGGCTTATCCAAATAATATGAATTTAATTATCATTCAACGTTCCAGTGTGAACTGCAAAATAACTGTATGAATAACTTACTCCTGAGCAGGAATATTAGTGTGCAATTTTTCTAATTATTCCTTCATGCAAACTTGTGTTCATTGCTCAGAGCCAACGGGTCACAAGGAATGACAGATTTTGGGGGGGTTGCAGAGGGAACAGCACAGTTTGTGAATGGGGACAATTAGGAGGAGGTTGAGGAAATCCAGCCTACCATGAGTGGGGGTTTTTTCCCTTCTCCTCACGCCTGGGGCTCTGCTCCTCTCGTACTCAGAGCTCCCAGGGTGACCTTCCCCTTCAATCAGCGTGTAGAACTTCCCACTCTCGTGCTCCAGGAAATAGTTTGGAGACTCAGAGCCTTTCATCCCAGGCTTCCCAAACTTGCTGATGTCATCACAAGACATGATCCCAATTTCATCCCTGAAAACAGAAGATGATGGAGAAATGAACCATTCAAGGTGAACTTCCAGCCTCTCCCAACATTACAAATTAAACATCTTGCAATTGAAATGCTGGGGGAGAACTTCATAAGTTCATTCAACAAATGAACTTCATTCAACAAATGTAAATGAACAAAACCATCATTAGGTGCCACTTTAATTGTGAGATAAACACTGAGGAGCTTTCTAAGATCTGAAGGAGAGCACAAGGATTTGTTTTAATATGAGCAGACAAGAGTTTCCCTTGCAGAAATGCTCAAGAATAAGATAGAATTAGACATAGAAAAGTACATCAAACTAATTGATAAAGACTTCCTTAAATACTTCCTTGATTTAGGACTAAACCTAGATTTTGCTCATCTCAGTGGAAGTTAAGTCACTCAAAACAATGATTTGGTGCTCAATGTATGTTTAGCTCTTAATTTTATTAATTATTTAGCTTGATGGTGGGGCTATAATCTCAAATTTTATTTTTCGAAACCTCAAATTCCTTAGCACATAAATACCTGGGTCCATAAAGTCCTGACATAGGGGAGAGAATGAAAACATCCTGGAGTGCAGAGTTGTCCATTTTTGAGGAAATGCCCATCGTACTCGTTGGGGTTGTAGAGCTGCTTGTGGGGCTGGTTGGAATCACAGGCTGTAAATAAAAAAAAAAAAAGGGCACATGACGAATAAATTAATGTTTTCTGCGCTGCAAGAAACAAAAAAAAAAATCGCGGGGCATATTTTTGGGATTT